>ML799237.1:147244-160333 GCA_009831015.1 Picea engelmannii
TTTTTTTATATATGCTTTTATTTTAATTAATTAAACTAGTTCATGATAGAAAATTGAAACAATTGAAAATAAGTTTTAATTATATAGATAAATTTAAATGATTTAGAAACCTCCCATTTATTTTTTAGCCTAATTCTTTTTTCAACACATTTTTTTCCAACATAACAATTGATTGATTGTATTGATCAAAATCTAGTTAGGCTTGACCAATACAACCATAGTACTATTGGAAGTGAGTTTGAAAGATATTCTAACAAGTTTTATGCTCACGAAATGGGAAGAGGTTGACTCAAGATTTTTTTTTTCTTGAAATACTTATTTCTTTACCTTACCTAACAATACAGAACCTTATAGACTAATTATAGTGGATGAAAAAATAAATACATATTAAGTTAACTAATATGGATATCCCTTACCTTTTTTAGGATCTAGTCATTGAGTCACTATACTTGGAAGTGAATTTGTAGTACTTTTTGGATTTCTTACTAATTACAAGGGTCCATTCCTCATGGTTTTCTTGTGAGTTGGGCTCTGACACTTGTGTTTGGGCTCTGACACTTGTGTAGGAGTAACAACTTCTTCATCCTCTACACAAACTTCATTGTTAATTCCAGGGGTTGCATGATTTAGAAGTACAAAGGGCTCCCTCGTGTCATGAGATCATTCATCTGTTGAATTATTATGTCCCTCGAGGGGCAGGGAGTTGCTTTCTTAGAACTGTGTGAGATGGTTTTTTCTTCCTTTGAGTTGGCGATAAGTTAAGTTTATCTACCACCTACTCAATTTCTACTAGATGGTGCTTCTCCTTATCGTTATTCCACCAAGTTGTTCTATGGATCTACCATCTTTTGGTATCAAGTCTAGAGGGATTCAGTTTCTTTGGAGATTTCTTGGATTTGCATTTAGGGTAGGAGGCTATCGTATTCCCTAATTCAAAGCAAGATCTGTATCAAAAATCGATTTTCTCCTAATCTAATTTTGTTTCAAGACATAATCAATGACATCCAACCATATCTTCTTTGGTGGACCTCCCACAAGATCAATTTCTACAATGATCCTCATATAGGCAGTGAGATTCCTTTCTACAGTTTCAAGGATGTGGAAATAGAATATTGATACCATTCCCAACAATAACCATACTTTAAGGGGAAAGTTAGGGAGCCTTACCCACATTAGAGATAAAGATGATTTATCCATGTATGGCTAAAAGGTTAGGAACCATGGCTTCATGTAGAGACTGATTTTTCCTTATCCATGTTGGTAGTTGAGTCAAACTCTACTATGAAAAATCCCCAAGCACAAGTATACATATAGGCTTCTTATGATAGCAGGGGCTTGCAGCTTCAAGAGACCCAACTTTTTAAAACCACCAACTTAGGCCATAGCCCATTAAGACAATGAATCAACATGTTCTTCTGATAGAATTCGATATGCACCTAGGTTTCATTAACCATGAAACTATCTAAAATGTTGGTGTCCCTTTGAATCGAAAAGCGACTAGGGGGAACACTGAGTAGGGCCACTTATACTCGGAGAGGTGGTAGATGCCTTAAAAAGGATGTCTTACCTATATCATCTACCATACTTGAGGGAGGGTCAGATCTAATTGCCCGAGGGATGAGAGAGTTGGAGCAAGGAGCATGTGGATCCAAAATATATATCTTCAACCCTGCATGAAGATGGTCATAGATTGAGCCCAAAGTATCAATCCCTTTTTTCACAACCTATATTTTAATAAAATAATCTTATTATATAATTGTGATCTTATTATACAATTGTGAAAGACATCAATAAAAATAAATTGTGTTTGTAATGAGGTTGTATCAGTTAATATCCATACTTAGGGATGACAAGATGATGGACTTTGATCCACTTATGTCTTTGTGGGGAGGGTAATGCAAGTCTCACATGATCGACCACTACCTATAGATGCCTCCATGGTAACCTCAAGGGATCAATCATTTTCACAAGAATTGAACCTTAGTCATTGATGAACAAATTCTCATTCCTCACTATTGGATCCAACCCCTTTGGGCCATTTTTCTTTTCTTAACACTTTGTCCACCAAAAATAATCCAAAATATGAAATCACTCTAATATGGTTGTGATTAAGTCCCTCATTTCATGTGATTTGATGCATAGAATGGCCAAATAACACTCAAGAGTGGGTTGGAACCATCGATGCACATAGAAAAACAAAGTGTGTGAGTGAGACAATATAAACTATCCCCAAACATCAAATGGATGGAAAATTGACGAGGAAGGGAGAAGCAAACCTTTGGGGGGGGGGATTGTTTATGAATTGGTTTTGTTGTGGATCATTAGGATAGTGAATCAAGTGAAGAATATTCCTTCTCACAACAAACCTAAATGACAACGAGAGACCAATACTACAATTCCACAATAGGATTAGTAAACCAAGAAGTTAGTGCACACTCAAATGAAGAAACACACACATCATTTGAATTTTTTTAGTACTACACAATCAAATGAAGACACATGCACACCATTTGAAAATATTTATGGGGGGAAGAGACTAAATGATTTGTATTAACATCATTTGGAATATTTCACCTTGAGGGAGGGATGGAAATGGCTTACAAGATCTCTCTTTGGGGGTTTCTATCATCTTTAATACTCCCTGTCTCTCTTATTTTGGAGTGAATTGGACAACATTTTGTCTTATGAGATGATCAAATGGAGAGGAGGGGGAATTTTGGTAGCACAACAACTCATGAAGCCCAAATCAAGGATTGAAGCAAGTGGTATTTGAAATCCTTCACAAAAAACTTGCAACACAACTTTTCATCAATTGAACTTGTGAAAATGGATAGAGGAGGATTTTATTTATAGTCTTTCCTTGAAGAGGAAATAGATGGAAATGGATCTTCATTTCAAATCTTGGTCCATGTGCTAGTGTTTACACTCGATATTTCCATGTAACTCTTGATGGAGAGAAGAAATATAAATGATATGGTATTTGCTTCATTGAATTAGCTTCTAAAGTGATCATGACATTCAATGAGCCATGGAATTTAATGTGTTCTTGGTGTAATATGAACTACATGGATATTTTGAAAGGATTTCCTATGCATTTGTTTTCTCAATGTAAGGGAGGAACATAGAGTGCTCCATTTTGATCAAAGTAAGAGTTGACTCATGATTTCCCTAAATACCTATAGTCGATGGATTTTGAGTTTCTAAACTCCATTAGGAATTGATTTGTGATATCTTAAGCATAAATCACTTAAGTGTTGCAAATGGATGAAAGTGGTGTGATAACAAATGCCCCCTATTGTCTGAAGTTAAAAAAGAGGCATATATTCAAAATACATCATGTGTTTTTGTTAAAGCACTGAGAGACAAAAATAAAAGGAGGGGAACCTTCTAGAGAGAGAAAGGAGGCCACTTGCAAAATAAAAACGCGAGGTGAAATATATATACAATCTCTTTACAAATGAGGCGGGAATACCCATACTCGAGAAATAGTCAAGTACAAGATGGGACCATGGATATGTAAGGTGGGAGAGATGAAACTTGGTAATAGTAAAGATGGGAAAATAAATGTTTCTTCTTTCAAAAACATGTGATAGAACGATGTTGTCTGGTGGAGGCATAGAATTGTTGGAGATGTGACCCATAGTGTGGGAGGGTCAATACATGAAGATATTCATTGAAGGTAAGCCTAGTTTAGAGGTTCAAAAAAATCATGGAAAGGAGTTGTGCATGTACACGGTCTTCAACTAACTCTTGAACACAAACATCATGGCGTAAGAGT
Organism: Picea engelmannii; assembly: GCA_009831015.1. Taxonomy (NCBI): domain Eukaryota; kingdom Viridiplantae; phylum Streptophyta; class Pinopsida; order Pinales; family Pinaceae; genus Picea; species Picea engelmannii. Next base: position 151,023 of record ML799237.1, read on the forward strand.
CTCCACGACGTGATAATGATTTGTAGTTGAGCACGGGGGAAACAATATGGGAAATAATCAATGATGGAAATCATTGTGAGAAGTGACATAGGCCACCAATAATAACAATGTGTACCATGCTACTAGTACAAACCAATGTGGTGTGAATAAATGTTTTGAAGTCAAATATCGATTCAATGAACCATACAATCAAGGATCAATGATGCATATCCAATATTTCCTATAGGGTAAATCACCAATGATGAAAATGATAACCAAAGTATTGGGCCTATAAATCAAACCCCATAGCAAATTTGTTACAGTTGATAGGGGCAAATCCGATTTAGAAGGGAAAATGATGATTCCTTATAAACCAACATGAGGTACAAGACGCATTGATGATGATAAGAACTTGGCCTTGACATAACGGGACAAGGAAATGATAGGTATGAAGCACATGAATTCCATTGAACGAAGCATAAACGATAAATGGCATGGTTAGTGACCATAAACTCTAATAAGATAACTCAAACAAATGTTAATGTGGACACTTGGAGGCAAGTAATGTTGAGGGCCTACCATGGAACATAAAGATGAAGCCACACTAAAGGTGTGAGTGTGACTCAATGACTATGGAAATGAACTCAAAAGGATGGGATGAGTGAGACTCAAGGGCCATGATGATGAAGTTAGCATGATGGTATGAGATGGGACTTAATACCCAATAGAACTTGTAAATGGACAAGAGTAGGTGACACAATACATATGCTTCTAACAAGGCCATACCAACCATTTCCCAAATTGGTCAAGAGATGTAATGTGTTACAAAACTTGGTGATGATACAAAAAATTCAATTTCTTTCCCCATTTTATTTATTTATGATGTTTTTTGTGATTTTGGTGTATTTCATTAGATTTTTTTATGTTTTTTCTTTGATAAAGAATAAACGAATGAATTACATTACAACAACGAGACAAGTGCCATATGAAACCATGCAGTTTCGAACAATGGGTAGCAAGCATGGTACCATATCGATATCGACAAGGGGGGCAATTGGGGTGGGTCTCCTTTAAAAGGGCGAGTGATCAAGATTTGCATGTAGATGCAAATTTAGCACATGGATGAAGTGCAATAGTGGGTTCAAAAACATGAGTGGGAAGTAAGGTGCCAAATCAAATAGTAACAACTCAGGAGTCCAATGGGTAAATGATAACAATCGACAAGAGTGAAGAGTGAGGCTCATTATGCAATCCAATACTAGGACTCACAATCCTAGTGGGGATGGGTGGCATGCATGATGAAATGAAAAGTGTGCTAAACTAAGGCAACCCATGTGAGAAAGAGCACTATTTTATGGAAAGTGCAATAAAATAGATTACAATAGTAAGGAAACTCGTCAAGGCGAGGTGGAATCTACAACAAATTTAAAAAGTGGCAAAAGATCTAAATGTATCGGTTGCAAAGGGAAAACCTATACCTATATGTTAGTGTAGTGAATATCCCCGAAAGGGTCAATGATGGATAAGAGGATAAATTAAAGGTACCAAAACCCAATGCAAGGTCTTGCATCCAAGAAACAATAATTGAAAAATCTTGTCAAATCCTCTTTAAGCTATAAAAATCATGGAGGTGTGTATAATGCTAAATTATTTGACACCATACCACTAGGGCCAAAATCAATTGTCTTTGATATGGAACACAAGTCCAAGAAATCCATCTCTGCTGCAAAAGAGTGTGTTGGTAGGGAGGAATACAATATATTTTTCAAAGGAAACGAGGTCTAAGGTCATGCTAGAGGAATAATTAAATGCCTGAAAAGAAAGGTCATGGGAGAACCGAGATGGAAATCATCAAAGAAAATGTAAAGATGTAGCAATCCATAAGGTTTATTCATGTTTATATAATATTATGATCGAATAAGGAAGGCCTTTAATATATATTCATGATCATGAAAGATTATGATTGAAGAGGCAAGGATGCATGTCAACTGAAAGTAGTACTATAGGCAAGGAGGCATGGCAATCAAAAGTAGTACCCTGGGCAAGGAGGAAAGTAAAATGAAGGAGACACTTTGATAGAGACACTCCCATTGGGGGTAGAGCCTTATGTATGGAGGTGAAGGAACCTACAAAAGGGGCACTCCAAGCTGTGGGTAGGGAGGCTAGGAAACCTACAAAATGTGCACTCCAAGGCATGGGAAAGGATGCCAAGTAATTTAAAAAGGGGCACTCATGCCATGTTCAGGGAGTCCAAGAAACCTATAATGGGGCACTCTCACCATGTGTAGGAAGGCCACAAAACCAAAAAAGGGGCACTCCCACCATGGTTAGGGAGGCCGAGTAACAAAAAGTTCATGGAAACTTGATCAAAGGTTTTGTCACTTTGTTCTAAAAAACGAAAAATGCCTATAGAATTGATCAAGGGTTTCATTAATTTGGTATGGGAAAAAAAATTGAAGTGCCTAGATTCCTAATTAAGGGTTTTATCGTTTTGGTGTGATAAATGCAAAGTTCCTAGAAACCTAATCAAGGGTTTTGTTGCTTTGGTCTAAAAAAATGCAAAGTGCCTAGAAACTTGATCAAGGATTTAGATGCTTTAGTATGAGAAAAAGTAAAGTTGCTAAAACCCTATTTAAGGGTTTCATCGCTTTGTTCTTAAAAATACAATGTGCTAAGAAACCTAATCAAGGGTTTCGTCGATTTGATTTAAAAAAATGCAAAGTGCATAGAAACTTGATCAAGTGTTTCATCACTATGGTTTGAATAAAAATAAAAATACAAAGTGTGTAGAAACCTAATTAGGGTTTTGTTGCTTTGGTATAAAATAAAACAAAGTGCCCAGAAGCTTGACCATGGGTATCACCACTTTGGTTTGAAAAAATGTAAAGTGCCTAGAACTTTCATCTCTTTGGTTTGAAAAAATGAAAAAAAATGCAAAGTGCCTTTTAAACTTGATAAAGGGGTTTGTATCATTGGTAAGAAAAATGCAAAGTGCTTAGAGATGTGATCAAGGGTTTTATCACTTTCATCTAAAAAAATGTGAATTTGCTAGAGCTTTGATTAAGGGTCTCATCGATTTGGTTTGAAAAAAAGAGAGTATTTAGAAATCTAATCAAGGGTTTCATCCGTTTGGTCTGAAAAAAAAATCAACGTGACACTCCAACTAAAATCAAGGAGGCCCAACAATGAATATTAACATATGGAGGAAAAGAGTGATCAATGGCCCTCATAGTCAAAGGAAATGGTTCAAACCAAAGCCTAGTTGGATTGAAGGTGGTTCATAGTACAAAAGCTTCCACTTGGTGGGAGAAAACAATGCGAAAATGGTGGAAGTAGCCACATGGTTCATTTGTGTGGGATGGTCATCTAATCAATCAATAGGAAGGGAAAGAGTTTTGGGTGCTTGTGGGTTAGTATAACTAAGCTATAAGATTCTTAAATGTATCACTCCTTGAACAAGACACAAGTGGGTGTGATGGTTGTCCCCAAAAAGGGAACAAGAATGGTTGGTGGTATGATATTGTTTATGTCTTGGTCAACTTGGGTGGGTAGGAGTATTTCCCTTAGCATGTTGAGAAAGAGTGTGCAACAAGGTAGAAAAAAAAATTCGAATCTTAGAAAGGTTTGGACAATGTATGGATATAATGACCAAATACTCCACAAATGACATAAGAGTTCTTGCACCAACTTGAGTGTCATGCTTTTACACACATTCGGTTGGGCCCTGGTTGGAATTTCCATTGCCCTCCACATAACCAACATTACCCCAAACACTGGTGTCATTGTTCCCTCACCCATGGTTCAAATTTCACATCTTCTTTTTCTTCTTCCCCTAGGTTGGTGATTGATTTCTAGTTGGGTTGTGGGTGAATGCCAAAATTTAACAAAGTTGGGGAGAATGAGATAGGGCCAAGTTAACATACGATATCGATGAAGGGGTGGGGCTAGGTTGACATGGGTGGGGAAGAAACCAAATTAGGAATCCTATGGTCAAACCTAGGAGAGTTAGGGTGCTCATCATGGGGGGACTAAGATGTCTAGGTGTTGGAAAAAGACAAGGGAGTCAATGTGGAGGGTTTCCTAGGTTGGTATTCCTCAAAAATTCAGGCATGTTAGAGGTGCTTGCAGTGTTGCTAGATGATTGCACAAGATGACATGGGAGACTTCTAATCAAAGGAGGAAGACAACATCTAGGAGTCTTGACATAATTTGGGGGTTCAAGGGTGGAGCCCCCTATTTTTTTTGTTGTTATGGGTCCCAAATATTAGGTTCTAACTCCTATCAACTAGATGTTTTCAAATAAGTGTGCTAGGTGAATATGTCACCAATATAATGTCTCCAATAGTAACAAAGTTGATAAGGAGAGTGCTTAGGTGGTGAAAAATGTGGTTTCCAATGGCGATGAATGGTGGTTTTGATGACAAATTTTGTGATTGTGAAAAATAAAAACAAAAATCACACTCTATAACATTACCAAGACTCAAGAAAATTGCAATATGAAATAGGCCCTTCCAAATGTACATCCATTGGGAGTGATGAACATTGATGCTAGTGTAAGCCAAGTGAAGGTGTGAACGATACTAGTTATAGCAATTGACACTTAAGGGGATAAAATCCAAGGGGGTTTCTTAGTATTTGTCTCAAGTACCACTTGCAATCCTCAAGCATGCAACTTGGGTGGATAATCCTAATGATGGACCACTAGGCTGCCTCTTCACTAGTCATGGAACAAGGGGTGTATACTCATGCACTAGGGAACACTTGCATCGGTATGGAGGAGACTTCTCCATACTAACCAACCTAACCTACTCTCTCTCTATCTTTCAAGATGCATACCTAACCACACTTATGCTACTCTAGGACTTTTCTCCTCACTCTAGTAAACTTCTAGTCTCAATTTTTCACAACCTTGTTGTATTATGTGGATGCTTAATACCAAGGTTCTAGTCTAATTTAACTATGGGTGTTGTCTAGGTCCTACTCTAATTTAACTATGGGTGTTGTCCAATTAAATCTACTAGCTCAATATTCTCTCACAAATTGCTGCTATTGTTGGGGTCATAACTTAACAAGTTCTTTGAAGAGGTGAATTTTAAATGTTACTCACTTATGTGTGCAAAAGGTTAAGTGAAACTACAGAACTTGAAATACACAAACTATACTCAACGCTCATGCAAGTCCCAACTATACTAAAGGCATGTAACCATATTGTTATATTTATTTCAAAATAAACAATGTGAGACGGCAACCAATTTATGCATAGTAGCAATAAGAGATTGAAATCAGGGTTGCATAATAAAAAGAAAAAATTGGCATTCATGCCCAATTAAATCTACTAGCTCAATGTTCACTACACCCTCTCACAAATTGATGTTACTATTGGGGTCATAACTTTGCAAGTTCTTCGAAGGACTATTTGATTATGAATTAGATTAAGGGTGAATTTTAAATGTTACTCACTTATGTGGTCATTTTTGTGTGCAAAAGGTAAAGTGAAACTATGGAACTTGAAAGACACAAACTATACTCAACATTCATGCAAGTCCAAACTATACTAAAGACACGTAACTATATTGTTATATTTATTTCAAAATAAACAATGTGAGACAAAAACCAATTTTTGCATAGTAGCAATAAGAGATTGAAATCAAGGCCACATAATAAAAAACAAAAATTGACATTCATGCAACTTCAAAATATACAAGGACTTATCATGTTACTATATTTATTTGAAGCCAAACACCACAATCTAATAACTAATCAATACATAACAATAGTAAGTGTTGAAAATTGAAGATGAACCAATTCATTATGGATATGTTGTTGACTTGCAACTGTATATGAGATCATAACACTAATGTTGACACATCATTACATTTTAGTTTCAATATCAACAAATATTCTTAGTTAGTGCTTAGACTTATTACCTATAGGTGATGAGCTAAAAAGGGTATATCATGCATAGAACTTGCTATCATAATTGATTACAATGGAAATATTAGTTTTATCACAAGTCATGTTTGTGGAATGCATTGCAAAAGCCTTGCTAGAAACTACACAAGGCTACTAGAGTTTCTATTATGTGTGTGGACAAGTACCACTAAACCATAAACTATATTTGGTGGAAAGACTTAGTATTTTATTTTAGAGACTATTGGAGAATAGGCAATGCGACTATTAACAATCCCGCTTCATATATTATGTCATTGTCCCTACTTCACTTTTTAGATTATCATATTACTTAAATATGCATTACTAAGAATGGTTACAATTTTATACTGTTAGTTGATATTGGGAATAATTTGTTGATTGGGAAGGATTTATGGGGTCATAATGTTTATGGGATAACTTTATTCTCGTATTAAAATTAAATGAAAAATAATACTATAAGAAAATAATTTGTAAAAGAAAACAAAATAGTCAACCAAACCTTTGATTATTGTATTACATATTATAACACAATATACACCATTTTTAAATGTTGTCATCTAAAGCTAACCCTAAGCACTAAAGATCATTGAAACTTCTTAATTGGTCTCTCCACTCAACTAGTCCCTTTTCCAAGGAACATAGCAAGGGGAAGCGACACTCTTCACTATATATTGTTAAAATTGTTGTCATATTATTCTTTAGCATATGAACATAGTTTGTTCATTTCACATGATATCTAAATCTTCTTATGAAATTAAATGAAAAATAATACTATGAGAAAATAATTTGTAAAAGAAAACAAAATAGTCAACCAAAACTTTGATTATTGTGTTACATATTATAACACAATATACAACATTTTTAAATGTTGTTATCTAAAACTGACCTTAAGCACTAAAGATCATTGAAACTTCTTAATTGGTCTCTCCACTCAACTAGTCCCTTTTCCAAGGAACATAACAAAGGGAAGTAACACTCTTCACCATATATTGTTAAAATTGTTATTATCATATTATTATATTTAGCATATGAACATTGTTTGCTCATTTCACATGATATATAAAGTGTGTTTAGTTTCTGTAGAAGCCTGTAAATACTTCCTTGTAGTCAACTTAAAAGTGCATGTTGCTCATTTAACTTCATGAGTTTATTATATCCATGTTATTGACCTATATGAAGTTGAATGAAAAACATAATAAATATTTTATGAGGCATGTATTTATAGTCTACTTTGTTTAAAAGCATGAATGATTATGAAATCTTAAGCCAATTTTTTTATAGAGACTCGGAAAAACAGTTCATTGTGAGTTTAAAATGTTCATAAACCTTTTACACATGGAAAAGTAGAGTATGAATAAAATTGAACTTATATACTTAAATAGGATGGATTGTAAATAAAACGATTTCAAATTTATAAGATGAAATAGAAGCCTGGTAAATTTGTTGCCTATTATTTATGATTTCAAATTTATACGATGAAATAAAGACATGTTTCAAATTTTTGGCATGTTTCATGTCCAAGCACATTATCTACCATAACTTCCATTAAATGTCCCCACTATAGGTCTATAGTTGAGAGTGCACAACTTATCCATAATTACAGTGAAACTTAGGTAATAGAAAATTAATGAAAATACGATTGCTTCAAATACCAAAAGTGGTTAATAGAGGTTTGATTCCCATAAACTTTAGATCTAGCAATTTATCCAGGCCATGGTTGCAAACCGAACCATATTGTCGTTTTAGAAGATGTAAGCATGTCTTACATTAAGCTAGTTAATAAAAATTCAGAGACATTTTATTATATCTATGGTTCGAGTTATAATACGTAGATGCAAATTGCTTCAGCTTGCATCAAGATGCCTATCAGCTACTGAAGATACGTGGCTCAAAGCAAAATATATTCAATATTGGAAAAGAAAGCATTTGAGAGGAGCATGTGTCTAGCATTGTAAAATTACACTAATCCATTCTTTGATAATGCCATTAATATCCATAAAGCTCTTGCAAAGTGCACCTCAAAGGAGTGCAGTTTCATGCCGCGGAAGCCTTGTAGGCTCTTTTAAGATTGATGTTTTCCACCTCCAGAAATCGTTAGGAACTCATAATCTGTTACACCTGATTCTACGATACACATTATTGGCACATCTGTTTTTCCTAGAATTTGAATGTGTCTCAAGGAATACACGTAATCCTATAAGATAGGAAAGGCATACTTTGGCTAAATCTATGCTATTATTAACCCTGCACACTTCAAAGCTTATCTAAGCTGAACTAAAAACAGATTCAGTTCTACCTGGCATGCTTATATTATAGTGGTAAGCTTTGGGGATTTATGTAGCAGACTCATTTATCATCGGCTCACTAGTTCAGTTGCATATACAGCACTTTCTTTTAATGACCAAGCATGCCGCACTGTCCGTGAGATATAGAAAGAATACATATATACATTTGGTACCTCTCTTCAGATTGCTTCACTTATGATGTCTTATTATAATTTCATATTCCCTTGACGGAAGGCTTTTGTGTACGATAACAATCAGTGCAGTAGGGTACAAAGGGAAAATTCTGTAGGTGTTATTCGAGAAACCACTTCTGGACACGCGATCTAGCTGAACAAGTTCTGATCAGTATCTGAATTATGTACTCAATATGAAAAAAATGTTAAAATTATAATGCTATGACAATAACGTAACTTAAACTTTCGGAATATTCAAAGGAAAAAGCTGATTTGAATCCTCTATATAGAGTTGATTCAATGCCCTTAAGGCATTTGTTACAGTTCATTATATCATGCTCGCCAAGAATCAATTCTTACCCTCTCAAGTGCATGCAATCTTCTAGAACAGAAAATTCCAATGAACAAGCCAACTGCGACCATAGCCATGGAAAAGGGATAAAATCCATCCAAAATGGTAACACATGTCCCACCTGCAACCGTACATGGATTGTCAATGCCAGGACCTGCTTTCATTGAGCAATATAGTGAAGAGTCACCGTTGGATGGATTTGGTCCAATACATTTTTGAAAAGTTAGAAAGTCTATCAACAAGAAGACAAAAAATTTTGGCCAGGCATATCCAAAGTTAGCCATCGTATTCAGTAAAGTCAAATATGTTCCACCCATTGATGAATCACTGATACCAGCAAAGAATGTGCCCTGAAACTCAGAAAAGAACACATTATTAGACACCTCTAGGTTATGAAAGCAATGTTTTTAAATATACCTCTTTTACAGTGAATATTTAGTCCTTGCCTTGCTGCATGAAGTAAAACAGATAATGGAACAAAACAGGAAACCAAAACTAAGCAGAGGGAAGATTGAAGGTTGTAGTACAAAAGATAAGTTTCACATTCATTTCACCAATAATGCTAAAGCTTCATTGGTATTGCTAGCAATA
>ML799238.1:6231-26236 GCA_009831015.1 Picea engelmannii
CCTAGATGCTAAGGCCAGTGAGCATATTTTTGTATATGCAATTATGCAGATAATTAATAATAAAAAAATACATTGCTGCGTGTAGACCAACCAAAAAGAAAGAGATATGGGGGACTAAGATCCACTAGGAAAGGAAAGGGAAGAGGGTTGAGAGGCTAGGAAAGAGGAGAAAATCTTGAGGGATTAACCCAAGGGAACATTAAAATGTATTTACTTGATTACTAAAGTTTGGGGACATAAACCCAGTTATGCTAAGTTCCTTTGGGGAGAGGAACAGAACTCCAAGTGGAGAGGAACGAGCTCCTGAAGAGCCAAGTGTCATCCAGTATGCATGCAAATTTATGTGGGGGAATTCGATCATTGTGGGGGGGCTCTCTCACGATTATTTCTCTCACCACTCTACGTCTCATGATTTTCACTTTCATCATTATAACCATTGCTTGCAATCACTCCTCACGAGTTCACTCACGATTTATTTCCATCCCTTGTCCATTTCACACACGCACTGAGTAGACACATAGCTAGATCCATTTCCTCCATTGTTGAACCTTTTTCATCGTGAACCTCTATAATTTGTTGAGTTGTCCCTTTCCTTACCTGATTTTTCTAGTGTGGTTTGAAGAGGCGAGTTTTCATGCTCGTGGTTGAAGAAGCAGGTTTTCATGCTTGTTAGAAACTCTCTCTAGGTGAGAGAGATTGTTGGGAAAGTGATTTCTCCTGGAGGGAGTCCAACAATAGCTACAAAGCTCTAAGAATTCCTAATCCGACCTATTTTTGAAGCCCTAGAAGGGAAGTGGAGCAGCCGATGGACTGTGGGACCATGACGGTGCATATTCCAGGGGTGGGACAGGCATGTGGGGAATGAAATTCTGTGAGTGGTGGGAGTAAGTAGGCTCCTTGGAGGGAATACTTCTTGTTGCATAGTGCATCTTTCTGTAGTCTCAGCCTAGTCTAGGATTCCATTTACCTGGGTAGAGTATGGTCCCAGCTCGGGGGTGACCCACTGCTGATAGCTTGGAGAAGCAAGGTCAAAGGTTGGGAGGTTCGTGGAAGGTGTGCACGCAGTCGTTGGTCTTCATATAAAAATAAAGTACCAAATCTATGTTAATTTTACATGCTATGTTTGTATGTTGTGTATCTTGTACATGTGTTAAAATGTCATCATAATTCCCTATTTTTATTGCATGTATGTGTTACTATCGCTTCCACATGAATATGTGTATGAACAGAATGTTTATATCCTTTTAAAATTGCATTATATATATATATATATATATATATATATATATATATATATATATGAATATCATATCATGATAGTTTTCAAGTAGCATGACCAGCCTGGGTGGCTAGGTGTGTTACAACCGATTTTCAGAACAATTTGGTTCTATATTAGTGGTGGTTTCCCTGGCATGGGTGGCTGGGGGGGATGATACATGCACCTTACCAAGTGTCACATTCACTTTGTGAGGTTCCATCACCCCTTGACACCATTAAAATAGTTGTTCATGACCCCTAAGTCACATGGGAGGAGGAAACCCATCATTTCTAGGTCAAAACACACCTTTTTCTTGGAAAATTTGACCTTTTTCGGGGAATTTATGAAGGGTGGCGCCCCCTTGGCCATGTGTAGGGAGCATCGGTGCTCCTCTTCCCATGTATGGGGAGTGAAAATTTTAGCATATGGCACCCTGTATCTCACTTTGGGGGAGAGCCATTATTGTTGAGGGGAAAAGGGGATATCCTCCACCTTTATCTATGTGCCAGCTCTCTCAAGATGGGTTGGTTATGTTCAACCCCCATGCTTTGGATTCACTTTAGGATATGATCCAAACCTCAAGGAGCCATATCCTCAACCATATCCCTCATTTTCGCATGGTGGTTGTGCCTCTCAAGCCTATATATTGAGGGCTTTCCAACAATAAGGGTGAAGTAATCAATCAGAGTATCATCATTTTGATATTGGTAGATTCGTGCAAGGTTTGGATGAGGAGAACTTAGAGAGTTTGTTTCTACATCGATAATGGTTTGTAATTATTCTCTTTGGGTTCTCATTTGAATATACTTGGCATATTTCCTTCAATATTGTGTATTCCTGCATGTGCTTGTCTATTGTTGCTTTAATCTTCGTAGATGAATTTGTTTTACCTAATATTATAGAGTAGGAGATAATTGTTTCTCTTTGTTTCCCATTGCAGGTATCATGTTGCACCAGTGGGTTTGAATATCAAGATCACAAATTGGAAGTAGCGAAGACAAACTTCAAAACAAGGTACATCATGCCATTTCTCCCTCTCTCTTTCTCAATGGTTAAAATGAGTTCAAAAGGATGTTAGTATCCAATTGTAATGTTTTTGTCTTGGTATAGGGTTCTTGTGTCCAAGGTCATGGACTACCATTACATCAATATAGACATTTTTCCCTCCTAAATTAACAGGAAACCGAGGAAGGATCCCTAAAGGTTGACTAACACTTCTGTTAAAAGTCAACAGATTTTGAGTCACCGACACAAACTGAGGATAACCTAAATATTGAAAAGAAATGGAGGATAAGATACTAGCTGATGCACCCTCGTCGACAATAGTTTGAGAAACGTCCCTACCATAAACATGAATAATGATTTGGAAAGGTATATAGGAAGGTAGACGAGATTCTGGAAGTGCACCCCAATCTAAGAGAATGGACTCATTACTCTGAGGGGATTCTGTTGGGATGGGTGAACTGGTCCCTTGTCTAGAAGAATCTGTAGAAACAAGAAATACCTGAGTGACATCCTCAATATTCCTAGGAGGAGTTGGATCAACCACTTTAACTTCACTCTCCAAGGTGAGAGTGGGATCGACCGAAGGTGAAATCAAATCAATCACTTGATCGACTGACTCAACTGATCATGGAACCAGATGGATATCCTTATCAACCGAATTGACCGATGATGGAATCATATTGACTAGTTCATCAACCAGTTGCAGGTTGGGAGACAAAACTTGTTGTTTGACATCAACAATATTTTCCAACATATACGAAGCCTCATCTATGCGAGACCAAAGGTAGGTGTGGTGCATCTCCTTACATAAAAAGAAAGGAAATTTGGTTTTATCGTTCTTACTTTCAACTTGATTACCACTAGTTAATGGTTTGTCACTAGCATGACCTACATCGGTTGACGGCATGGGTTGATGACCCTGAGACCACACTTCTACAAACTTGGGAATACCAAGGCAATCCTTAAGAAGGTTATCATCCTTACAAATCCTATAAGGGAATTTGGGTTTGCAATGTGTCTTGATAGAATTGTGAACATTATCAACACTCCTAGCATGATGAACAGTAGTTGGTTGATCACTTCCAAAATGTCATGAAGTGGTTGGAATTTTTTCCCCTATCTTATTTTTCTTCTTCTTAATCTTCCTTTTCTTCTTCTTCTTAGCTAGTTGGTTACTAGCTGTAGACATTTCACTAGGCAAAGAGGAAGAACGGGAAGAAGACCCTACAAGAGAAGAAGGAAGAGGATCAACATGAGGTTGATGGTATTGGGGTGGAGTGCTTACAGATGAAGCACTAGGAGTATTTACGTTCATCAAAGTGGAAAACAATCAGAATGGTAACCCAATAGTGAATCCAAGAAGAGTCAAAGTGGCGATATAAGGAGGACCAATGTGTCCCATAGAAGGAGAAACAAATGGTAACCATGTAAAAGGGGTTTCTTCGTTGGTATTTCAAGGAACTAATGTCGTAGACACAGACTCAACCCTAAGGTATTCTACGGAAAACAAACAACACATGCTAAAAAATCTAGGAAGCAAACCAAACAAAAAAACCTTTTCACAGTGAAGCACTAGTTGGTGATGAAATCCAACATCATAAGATAAAAATGAGGAGGGGTTGGGATAGAGTGGGTGGATAAGTTATGTTGGTGACCTACATGCCTCAATGGAAGCCCTCCTCACTTTCAAAAATAGGTTTACATCATTGACCTCTGATCAGATGATTCCACGAGTGTTTGACCTCAACTCATTTATTCACATTCCCTGGAATGTACTAGGGTACCTTGGGAGTCATTGACGTAATTGGTGATTTCCCTCCCACTTGTTAACAGTTTAAATACATGAACGATAATCAAGTGGTTTCTACCATGTTAGAAATAAAATCATCTATTCACATGGCTATATTTGTACTACATCAGGATCGAGATGAAGACCCTGGGTTGGGCATTCACTTTGTTATGTTCTTTTCGCAGGTTTCGATGGAGATCATTTGAGCATGTAAAATATTTCAGTACAATCACCATGTTGGAAATATTACTTATATATATATATATATATATATATATATATATTCACATAGATCTACATTGTATTGATCCATGGCTATGTTTTGTCATCTCGTAGCTCCATTGTGTATTTATCATGGTTGCAATTAGTTCATGGCATGGAGGTATGGATACACATTTTATATTTGGTGGACATATCCTTATTTAGTATTTTCATGGATCCACAGTGTATTGGTCGATGACCATGCTTTGATTCATCTCGTATTTCGAGCATATGTATGTCTTCCTTGGAAATGGAACATATATTAATATTGTTTGTAGCTTCTGCCAGGTTCTCCCACTCCAGAACCCTTTCATTGAAGAATTTGCAAATTGTTTTGGCCATCAGTTTCTCTTCTGACCTCACACTTTAGGGGGCATCTGTTACACATCAAAATGTTACATTTGTGTTTCACACCCTAAGTGTTGCAAGTGTCGTAAAGTGACATATGCACCTTGGTAAGTGTCGCATGCATTGTCGCAAGTATCATATGCACCTTCCCAATTTTCATATTCACTTTGTGAGGTGTCGCCACCCCTTGAAACCATTAAAAAAAAATTTCATGACCCCTAAGTCATACAAGAGGAGTAAACCCATCATTTCTAGGTCAAAACACACCTTTTTCTTGCAAAATTTGACCTTTTTTGGGGCATTTATGAAGGCTGTCATCCCCCTAGCCATGTGTAGGGAGATTCGGTGCTCCCCTGCCCATGTATGGGGTGCGCCACTTTTGTAATATGGCACCCTGTCTCTCACTCTGGGGGAGCATCATTCTTGTTGAGAGAAAAGGGGCATCTCCTCCACCTTTATCTATGGGCCAACTCTCTCAAGATGGGGTTTGTTATGCTTGATCCTAATGATTTGGATTCCCTTTAGGATATATCAAAACCTGAAGGAGACATATCCTCAACCATATCCCTCATTTTCTCATGGTGGTTCTGCCTCTCAAGCCTATATATTGAGGGATTTCCAAGGAGAAGGGGGAAGTAATCAGTCAGAGTATCAACATTTTGATCTCGGTATATTTGTGCAAGGTCTGGGTGAGGAGAGCTTGGAGAGGTTGTTGTTGCATCAATAGTGGCCTGTAATTATTCTCTTTAGGTTCACATGTGAATATACTTGGCCCATTTCCTTCAAGCTTGTGTATTATTTCATGTTATTGTCTATTTTTTCTTTAATATTTGTAGATGAATTTGTTTTACCTAATCTTGTAGAGTAGGATATAGTCGTTTCTCTTTGCTTCCCATTGTAGGTATCAAGTTGCACTAGGAATTTTGAAGATCAATCTCATGGATTGGAAACAACGAAGACAAACTTTGAAACAAGGTACATCATGCCCTTTCTCCCTATCTCTTTCCGATTGGTTAAACTGAGTTCAAAGGGATGTTAGTGTCCACTTGTAGTGTTTCTATATTGGTATAGGGGTCTGGTAATCCAAGGGAAGTTTCGTATGCCCGTAGACAAAACATTATGTAACACCAAATATTGCTCGTACGATCTATTAACTTAGCTTCGTTATGCAGGTTTAATATTCCATCTTCCTTACAAGCTCGGTTTGGAGGAAAATATAGAGCTTAGCTCCTTTTGCTCTAACCCTATGAGCTTTGTCTCTGATAATCAAATGCAAAATTTCAAAATACGCTCCTCTCATGGAGTCCTCATGGAGGTGGTTCTGCTTCCAGGTTCATATTATAGTTTTAATGGTGGATATTAGATTTCCATTTAAGATTTGTTTCATTTATGCTCTCTGATATTCCATTTTAATCATATGGTATCCTGATATTGATGCGAGGATTAAAATTTTTTATTACTCCATGTATAAATGGTTTTATCGGGATGGTTAAGTCACCAAGTATCTTCATAGCAAGGTTGTCACATGGTAAGAAGTTAATAACCGAGGTTTATTGCTATGATAGCTAACTTTGTGGCTTATTTAATTTACTTGTGATTAATATCATTACTTTGTTATTTATGTAGAGAATGTAAACAACATGCCAATAAATGGATATGATAGGTTTACTGCATTGGTTGGATAACCGACCACAGGTAACAAATATTTCTATAGTTTCTTACAACAGTTTATGTGGCCTACTATACCTTCATTGTCCTGGTGTTTAAATTTTTTCCTTGCTCTGGGTAAGCTCATTTGTAGACTACGGCCATGGGCTAGCCCGTTTACAAACTACAACAATGTTTATGCCTTCGTCAATGCCTTGATTGGCGCCAAGGAAGAGAGGGTGTTTCATCAAGCAACGAAACCCATTGAATCCTTTGTTTCCCATTGAAGGTACAGAATTATTGGTTCTTTATCTTGATTTTAAAAATGCGTCGATCTATTCGTTTTTACTTCACGGGTTACAGGGTTGAATTAATTTCCCAATATAGTATATTCTAATACTTCATCTTTTTAAACCCTAGGCTTATAGTTTGTATGGGTTTATTCCTGAACATCTGAAGTTTCTATCTCTTTTAAATAACATTTACCATGGCTTCCTTATGCCATACGCATCATTCCCTCTTTTAATGAGTTCAATGGTATAATATTTTATCATGGTTTTGTTTGATATGTAATCGTTCCCTTGCTTAACAAGGTTACAACCTCATTTAACATTTGAATAGTTCCATGTATGTATGTATTTGATTCCAATCCTCTTATTTAATATATATCAATGCATATTCTTTCTCTTGAAATTAAAATGGTAATACGAACCATATTCCCTATTAGGGTTTTGTTTGTTCATAAAGTATACGTAGGGTTTGTTCTCTCTGTAACTAATAAGGTTGTGTTTACTACCTTTGCACTCAAATATTATTGAAATATCTTTACTCTATTTATCTTTGTTTATTCAAGAGTTGTGGTTTGGAAAGAATGAAGTCCCAATAGGGTTTATGTTCTGGGTTTCTTATTTTTATTTCTATATATAGATGCATAAAAAGACCCCTGTCAAATATTTGTTTTCTTGTTGACAATGCATAGTTAAAGAATGCGTGTGTGTTCAAAAAAATGATTTTGTCTCACAAGTTCTTCACATAAATTAGTTAAACAATATATATTCTATTTGCAGGTAAAAAGAGTAGAAATATTTGAAACCCTTGTCTTCTTTTAATATGTAATAAAATAATGATTTAAAAGTATCTTTCTAGTTTGCTCTCATTTCTATTTCACCAATCTGTTCTATAATAGTAAATAATAATACTAAGAATATTGTTGAGATCTGATCATCAAGTACTAAATAAAACACATAATTTTCTTAAGAGATTTATATTTAGAATACTCTTCTAGTTACTTGAGAAGAAATTTAAATAAATATTTATGACTGCACTATTAAAATAAGATTATTATATCCATTAGAAAAGAAATGTCTATAATCATTTTTCACTGTAACTATCAACAACTATGAACAAACATAAATAAAAGATAGGAGAAAACATATTTGAACCCAAAAGATACATTAGGGACGAACTGAGGAGAGAATCCAACTCCTCCCAACCATATACTAGAGCAACCACAACTTACTTGCTCCTATCACCCCCGAGCCTAATTCTTTATTCCATAGGAAACTGAAAAATGTCAATAACCTTCTCTAGGTGATTTCTAGAACTTGACTCTTTCTTAGAACCATCAAGCTCAAATCCTCTACAAGTACTCAACAACGTCCTACTTACACCATACTTGTCTTTCCTCCTTTTTTACCAAGAAGAGAATAGATTGCCTAGGTCTTTCTTTTTCAAGTTAGCCTCCTCCCTAACTCTTGGGAGTCTTGGCCTAACTTCTTGCTAGCTTTTTCCCTCACCTCCCACATACTTGGGAGTATTTTTACACTTGTCCTCATGGAAAACATTTACCCTGGTGGATTTTATCATTTTTTCACTTTACCCATGGAATAAATAATTACTCTTGTTATAACTAGATTCTCTCATCAATTTGTCTCTAGTAATACAAAATTAAAAATAATATTTACACAAATATTTTTCATCATCAAATGATTATGATAACCTAATGTTTACTTGAGTCTTTCGCAACATAATAATCAACTAATCACAATTATTCAAAATTAGTTAAATATTTAAAATGGAGGGATATTACAGCTCTCCTTACATAGATCAACGTTTGCTCCCATAAGCTCCACACTACAAATATCATCATATTCCTTAAGATACTATAAACATCATCCATATTACTTACACACATGTTTTGTATGCTATTTATCCCACGTACATACGTGATTTGCATGCTAGTTAGCTCGTGTTTACCTCCAAAAGTTGCAAAAAATATAAAATTGCAAGGAATTCGACGGGCTATAGAAGGTTTCCTAACCATTTTACCCCTTGTGTCCCATACCCAAACCGAATAACCATATTTTTCTCATTCAAAAAGAGTTTTTGGGGTGTCATTTGACAATACAAGCAAGAAAATAAGAAAACTCTGCCAAAATCCCTTCCCCTTCTTAGCCCGAGTTTTGCATCCTATTCTGAGTTTTGGCCTCGGCTTTCCCCTCCAACCCTTTCTCCTTATACAACCATTTATCCTTTCCCAAGTGATAAGTTGGTTGTGAGAAGATAGCATGGGATTTATGCACTTGGACCCACGATAGAGGAGCCCAAACCTAGTTCGTGGAGAAATTTTCGATGAAGGTTGTAATCCTTTTGATCTTAATATTGAATAAAAGAGTTCATTATTGTCCCAAAACATTATGTCTATATTCTTTTATTGATTTATGAATTTATGTCTATATCTGAATATTGAAAGTGATAAGTAGAGATTGTATGTGTTGTATCATCGTTTCCCTAAGTTTTTGTAGGTCATGTTTGGGAGGAGACCCATAATCTAGGAAGATGCAAAAAGAAAAAGAGGTCTACACCAAGTGCAAGGACTAAACGTGCACCCATTGACCTTCTTTCCTCTCTCTTGTCATTTATTTTAGATATTTTTGGGATAACATAAGGGTAGAATATTTTTTTAAGGGACATCAGTACTATGCCTGTACCTAGACCCGTTATAGGGGGATTTTTCCCATAGCACATATCCTTAATCAATATTTTCCTAGATTTGTAGTGTATTGGTCGGCTTTTGTGCTTTGAGTCATCTCATATTACTAGCATAGGTTTGTTTGCATTGGAAATGGAACATATATTAATATTGTTTGATGATCGTGTGCAATTTTTGGAAGGTTCTCCCAGTCCAACACCCTTGCATTGAAGAATTTGTAAATTGTTTCAGCCATCAATTTCTCTTCTGACCTCACACTTTAGGGGGCATTTGTTACACATCAAAATGTCACATTTTTTTTTCTCACCTTGAGTGTCGCAAGTGTCACAAAGTGATCCAGGTGGATATAGGTGGCCACCCACCTGTTCCATCTAGCTCAAAACAACTTTCTAGCAATTTTGGTAATTTACTATTTTTAGCAGTTTTTCAGGTCCTGAACTTCCGAAGTCGTTTTGAGGCCCTAAACGATGTTTTTTTGGGTATGTTGCGGCCGCAAATTTTCATCATGAAATTTTGGGCCACTGTTGTATTCATCGGATAGATCTTTCCAATGGTCTATTGTACGCCTAAAACGAAGATCGTATGCAAAAGTTACGACCCCAGGAAGTTGATGTACTAACTTACCCAAATGAGGCCCACATGACTTTTGGCGCTTCATCTCCTAGGGTTAGGTTTTTGGATGTTTAGGGTTTTTGAAACTCATGTTTATTGTAAAAAGGCCTTCAAAGCCTCATTGTAATCATCTTCTTGCAAATGAGCACAGTGGTCACATCTCTTCTCATACATAAGCTGCCACCATTCCAGCAAGCTTGTTTTCCGCTGCATTTTACAGTTTCAACTTATTTCATTATTGAATAAAATACCAGTTTTATTGTATCTCTATTATTCTGTGTTAAGCATCTGTTAATAATATGTATTCATTTCATTCTGCTCATAAAATCTGGATCAATGGTATCAGAGAGGTCTTCTCCTTTTCGTCTTAATGCATGTCCCCAACGAGGTTAGAGTACAAAGATTTGGGTCTTGAGCTTGTTTCTCTTGAGGACAAAAGCTCTTGCACGCCCAAGCGACCTCTCGTAGTAGGAGAAAAGAAAGATGACGGGATAGGAGATCCTTTCAAATTCTTGATTGAGGAATCCCTCATGCAACAGAGGAACAAGATGATGGATAGTTTCGTGCAAATCCTTCGATGGCTACCAACAGGCAACACATCTTCTTCGAGCGGAGGCGCCGCCCCCTTCAAAGTACAAATAAACTTCGATATTCCTATATTTGAAGGTCAAATAGATGCAGATACTATAGACAAGTGGTTGAATCTACTAGAAGGGTATTTTTATGTCCATAACTTTTCAAATAGAGAAGGATTACTTTTATGCTCCTAAAAGTTGTTCCCCATGTCAAAGATTGGTGGGAAACTTTCTGTGAGCAAAAGGAAACAGAGGAACCCTCATTATTTACAGTCGTAGCCACATAGGAATCCTTCAGGGATGCTATTAAGAAACAATACTACCCTTTCGGAAGTTATGATGACTTGTATACAAAATGGACCACACTATGGAAAGAAAGAGACCAAGCAGTGCCAGATTTCACAAATATCTTCCATACCTTGTGCACCAAGCTAGGTATCAAAGATTTGGAGCGGAATCTGGTGCTTAAGTATCACGTTGCTCTGCATAGATACATCTAGACCGAAATTGAATTTCTAGACATCTCATCCTTGGGCATGGCCAATCGATATGCCGTCAAAATCAAGCAGAAGCTCAAAAAAAAGATGTGACAATTTGGTTCGGGGAACCCCTCACAACAAAATCCAGGAAAGGGCGGCCCCAACCGACAGAACAAAGGACAGAGAAAAGATGGACAATATCAGGACAACTAGTCCAAGCCACAAGAAAAGAAGGACACTGGAAAGACAAAGAAAGATACTAAGAAGTGGTGTGACTACTATAAGAGCCCTTGGCATAACACTGTTGACTACCGCTCAAAGTAGTCGCTGGTGGTCGAAGTGAAAGCCTTTGAATCAGATGTGGGTTCTGACTCTGAGTCAAAACTAGAAAGGGGAAGACGGATCACTGATGTGGAACCCAGTGCCACCGTTGCTACCACCAAGCTCCAACATGGTGAACCAGATGAGCCAGAAGAAGGAGAGCGCCTCTTCCATTCACAGATGTGGGTAAAAGGCACCCCGCTGCACTTCATCATTGGTAGCAGTAGCCAGAAGAACCTAATCTCAGCAGAGGTCATCAAGCAGTTGGCCCTGCCGACAACGTTGCACCCACAACCCTACACCATTGGATGGCTTTTCCAAGGAAGCGATCTCCGTGTCAGCCAACAGTGTCAAATGACGTACGACATCTAGCCCTTCAAAGACAAGGTATTGTGTAATGTTTCTCCTCTCAAAGTTTGTGATGTTATTTTGGGCCAACCTTATTTATGGAAATGTCATGTTGTATATGAGTCTAGGCCTCGTAGTGTTATTATTAATTTGAACAGGAAATTGTATAGGATACCCGAGGTTGTCCCACCTAGTGCTATTTCCTTGATCTCTGCTAAGCAATGTTAAAAGGTCATCTCTCGGATGGGGAAGTTTGTATTCTTCGTAATTCACTCTCAGAATGAGTAAAATATCATAGCCACATCCAAGGTCTCTGCGGCCGACCTCTCCACACAGTAGAAGCAAGTAGATAAGGTCGTGGAAGAATACTCAGATATCTTTTCCTCACCTACCTGGGTACCTCTACACTGCCAGGTCAAGCACCCCATCGATCTGACCCTCGGTGCACCGCTACCCAATGGGCTAGTCTATCACCACTCTCTGTTAGAGAATGAGGAGATGAAGCTACAGATCTAAGAACTACTCCACAAGGGGAACATTCATCCCAGATCATCACCTTGCGGGAGCCCAATCGTGATGGTACAGAAGAAAGATGGAACCTGGGGACTCTGCATTGATTACTGGGCTCTTAATAAAATCACAGTCAGAAACCAGTACCCAATTCCCCAAATTGACTACCTCCTTGATCAACTCACTGGGGCCAAATACTTCAGTAAGATTGATCTGAATTCTAGCTACCACCAGGTCTCGACAGAATAGACAGATGTATGGAAGACTGCCTTCAAGTCAAAGGAAGGCCTTTTTGAATGGTTGGTAATGCCCTTTGGTTTGAAAAATTATCTAGCCACTTTCCTGAGGACGATGGACGATATCCTGCGACCATTCACCAATACTTTTGTAGTGGTGTATCTGGATGACATTCTCATTTATAGCAAGACTTGGGAAGAAAACTTGTAGCATATTTAGCAGGTTCTGCACACCCTATGGCAGCACAAGCTATACGCCAACTTGGAAAATTACTCCTTCGGCATGGACAGGGTCCATTACCTGGGCTACATCATTGATCAACATGGCATACATGTGGACCCAGCCAAGATCCAAGTCATCCGTGACTGGCCAGCCTCAACCACACTCACTGAGCTTCGAAGCTTCTTGGGCCTTGCCAATTTCTACCACAGGTTCGTGTTGGGATTCTCCCATATTGCATGGGCCCTCAACCAAATAACCAAGGGTGGTGGTAAGGAAAAATTTGCATGGGGTCGGTCCCAACAACAAGTGTTCGATGATTTGAAGCAATGCTTATGCTCAGCCCCAGTACTTTCACTACCAAACCTACAACATCCCTTTGAGATTGAGACAGATGCCTCAGACTATGTTGTGGGTGTCATTTTCACTCAGTACAACCACCCCGTGGCCTATCATAGTGAGACACTATCAGATGTTGTCCATAAGTACCCTAGTTACAAAAAATAAATGTACTCCTTTGTGCAAGCCTACCGCCAGTGGATACATTACATTCTTGGGAAGGAGACAGTCATCCACACTGATCATAAGCCACTACAGTTCATGCAGACACAAGGAAAATTACAGACTAACTTCCATCAAAAGTGGTCCACATACTTGCAGCAATTCCACCTCAACATCAAGTATAAAATAGGAAGCACCAACTGCGTCATTGATTGCCTCAGTAGACCACCAGTCGCGGCACTCACCACAGTGCTAGACTCTAGCGGCCATGAGACCTCTGGATGGCCCCAACTCTATGAGATAGACTCAGACTTCGCCCCCACCTACCAAATGTTGGGTGAAAAGGCAATTGTCGATAATTTCCATCTTTAGGATGGGTTGTTGTGTCATCTAGGCCATATCTGTGTTCCATCAAGAGAGCAAGCGAAGCTGATCTGGGAAGAACACTACAGTCAGGTGGCAGGACACTTCGGCGTCAAAAAGACAGTGGCGATGCTACATAAACATTTCTACTGGCCGAAACTTCGACAAGAGGTCAGCAAGTATATCCGGTCTTACACTGCCTGCACTATTTCCAAACCGACCACTAATAAATAGGGCCTATACACCCCTCTTCCTACTCTTGATAGGCCATGGGAATCCATCTCAATGGACTACATGTCGGGCCTCCCGTCCACCAAGCGGGGAAATGACTATGTTTTTGTGGTTGTTGATCGCTTTTCTAAGATGGCGATTATGGTTGCCTACAAGAAGAGAATCACAGTGGAAGCCACTGCCAAGCTCTTCTTTAAATGATTCTGGGTACATTTTGGAATCCCACAAACCATTGTCTCATATCAGGACAGTCAATTTCTCAGCACGTTCTGGTTGAGCCTCTGGTCGTAAATCGAATGATTGTACATATCCTGCGCATGTATAACTCCAAGCACCCTCACACATGGGATGAGAGTCTTCCCTATGTCCAACATAGCTACAACCAGGCCCTGTATAGCTCAATCAGCCAAAACCCCTTTCAAGTGGGGTTGGGATTCCAACCATTGGGTCCCATAGATGTTGCACTTCCCCTTGCGGTCTCCTCAGTCGACTCCTCTCCTGCTCCAACTGAGGCTGACAAAGCCACCTAGTTCATTGAGAGGATTCAAAACATCCACCAACAGGTTCAGGATATCCTAAAGAAGTCCAATGACAAGTACAAGAAGCACCATGATCAACATCGGGTGCCACATAAGTATCAGGTGGGCGACAAAGTTTGGTTGCACTTGCAGAAAGAGCGCCTTACAAGACCCCATCGGAAGCTTTGCCCACTCCATTATGGGTCATACACCATCACCAAGGTTGTGGGGGATAATGCATTTGAGCTGAACATTCCTCCTTTCCTTGGCCTACACCCAGTGTTCAATGTGGACCTCCTTCGGCCTTATTTTCCACCATTATTGGACACCTCAGACGTAGCAAAACAATTGACACCAACAGAGCTCAACCTCGACTACATACAACAGGCATCCAGTGATCAAATTGTGGACACATGGATCAAGGGCTCTCGACAACAAAGGATCCAGCTTTATCAAGTCATCAAAGCCGGGCAACCCCTGCACCAAGGCAAGTGGCTCACCCGGGGCCAAATTCAGCAGAAATTTCCTCATCTAATGGGGGAAATCAACGCAATGGAGACCATTTCTTCCTAAGGAGGGAGGATTGATCCAGGTGGATATCGGTGGCCACCCACCTATTCCAGCTGGCTCAAAACAACTTTCTGGAAATTTTGGTAATTTACTATGTTTAGCAGTTTTTCGGGTCCTAAACTTCCGGAGCGGTTTTGAGGCCTTAAACGATGTTTTTTTGGGTATGTTGCGGTTGAAAAATATCATCATGAAATTTTTGGCAACTGTTGTAGTCCTCAGATAGATCTTTCCAATGGGCCATTGTACGCCTGAAACGGAGATCGTATGCAAAATTTACGACCATGGGAAGTTGATGTACTAACTTACCCAAACGGGGCCCACATGACTTTTGGCGCTTCATCTCCTAGGGTTAGGTTTTTGGATGTTTAGGGTTTTTGAAACTCTTGTTTATTGTAAGAAGGCCTTCAAAGCCTCATTGTAATAATCTTCTTGCAAATGAGCACAGCCATCACATCTCTTCTCAAAGATAAGCCGCCACCATTCCAGCAAGCTTGTTTTCCGCTGCATTTTACAGTTTCAGCTTATTTCCTTATTGAATAGAAAACCAGTTTTACTGTCTCTCTGTTATTATGAGTTAAGAATCTGTTAATAATATGTAGTCATTTCATTTTTCTCATAAAATCTGGATCAATGGTATCAGAGCGGTTTGCTCCTTGTCGTCTTAGTGCATGTCCCCAACGAAGTTGGAGTACAAAGATTTGGGTCTCGAGCTTGTTTCTCTTGAGGACAAAAGCTCTCACATGCCCAAGCGACGTCTCATGGAAAGAGAAAATAAAGATGATGGGACATGATATCCTTTCAAATTGTTGATTGAGGAAGCCCTCACGCAATAGAGGAACGAGATGATGGATAGTTTCGTGCAAATCCTTCGATGGCTACCAACAGGCGACGCATCTTCTTCGAGCGGAGGCGCCGCCCCCTTCAACGTACAAATAAACTTCAATATTCCTATATTTGAAGGTTATATAGATGTAGATGTTGTATACAAGTGGTTGAATCTACTAGAAGGGTATTTTTCTGTCCATAACTTTTCAAATAGAGAAAAGATTACTTTTGTTCTCCTCAAAGTCGTTCCCCATGTCAAGGATTGGTGGGAAACTTTCTATGAGCAAAAGGAAATAGAGGAACCCTCATTATTTAAGTCATGGCCACTTGGGAATCCTTCAGGGATGTTATTAAGAAACAACACTACCCTGTCAAAGGTTATGACGACTTATATACAAAATGGACCACATTGCGGCAAGAAAGAGATCAAGCAGTGCCAAATTTCACAAATATCTTCCATACCTTGCGCACCAAGCTGGGTATCAAAATTTTGGAGTGGCATCTACTGCTCAAGTATCATGGTGCTCTGCATAGATACATCCAGAATGAAATGGAATTTCTGTACATCTCATCCTTGGGCGCGGCCTACCGATATGCCATCAAAATCGAGCAGAAGCTCAAACAAAAGACGCGACAATTTGGGTCGGGGAACCCCTCACAACAAAATCCAGGAAAGGGCGGCCCCAACCCATAGAAAAAAGGACAGAGAAATGATGATAGTATCAGGACAACCAGTCCAAGCCACAAGCAAAGAAGGACACTTGAAAGACAAAGAAAGATACCGAGAAGTGGTGCGACTTCCATAATATCCCTTGGCATAACACTACTGACTGTCACTCAAAGTAATCGTTGGTGGCCAAAGTGAAAGCCTCTGAATCAGATGTGGGTTCTAACTCTAAGTTAGAACCAGAAAAGGGAAGACGGATCATTGATGTGGAACCCAGTGCCATCATTGCTACCACCAAGCTCCAACATGGTGAACCAGACGAGCCAGAAGAAGGAGAGTGCCTCCTCCATTCACAGATGTGGGTAAAAGGCACCGCACTGCACTTCATCATTGATATCAGTATCCAGAAGAACTCATCTCAGCAGAGGTCGTCAAGCGGCTGGCCCTGCCAACAATGTCGCACCCACAACCCTACACCATTGGATGGCTCCACCAAGGAAGTGATCTTCGCGTCAACTAATAGTGTCGACTGACGTACGACATCCAAGCCTTCAAAGACGAGCTATTGTGTGATGTTTCTCCTCTCAAAGTTTGTGATGTTCTTTTGTGCCAACCTTATTTATGGAAACGTCATGTTGTATATGAGTCTAGGCCTCGTAGTCTTATTATTACTTTGAACAGGAAATTGTACAAGACACCTGAGGCTATCCCACCTAGTGCTATTTCCTTGATCTCTGCTAAGCAATGTAGGAAGGTCATCTCTCAGACGAGGAAGTTTGTATTCTTCATGATTCGCTCTTAGAATGAGCGAAAGATCACAACCACATCTAGGGTCTCTGCGATCAACCTCTCCACACAGCAGAAGCAAGTAGATAAGGTCGTGGAAGAATAATCATATATCTTCTCCTCACCTACCGGGGTACCTCTACACTGTCAGGTCAATCACCCCATCGATCTGACCCCTAGTGCACCGCTATGCAATGGGTCAGTCTATCGTCGCTCTCTATTAGAGAATGAGGAGATTAAGTGATATATCCAAGAACTGCTCCACAAGGGGCACATTCATCCTAGCTCATCACCTTGCGGGAGCCCAATCATGCTGGTACAGAAGAAAGATGGAACCTGGCGAATCTGCATTGATTACCAGGCTCTGAATAAAATCATAGTTAGAAATCGGTACACAATTCCCCGAATCGACGACCTCCTTGATCAATTCACGGGGGCCAAATACTTCAGTAAGATTGATCTGAAATCTGGCTACCACCAGGTCCCGATAGAACAAACAGATGTATGGAAGACCGCCTTCAAGTCAAAGGAAGGCCTTTTTGAATGGTTGGTCATGCCCTTTGGTTTGACAAATGCTCCAGCCACTTTCATGAGGATGATGGACGATATACTGTGACCATTCACCAATACTTTTGTAGTGGTGTATCTGGATGACATTCTCATTTACAACAAGACTTGGGCCGAACACTTGCAGCATATTCAGCAGGTTCTGCACACCCTGTGGCAGCACAAGCTATACGCCAACTTGGAAAAATGCTCCTTCGACATGGACAGGGTCCATTACCTGGGCTACATCATTGATCAACATGGTGTACATGTGGACCCAGCCAAGATCCAAGTCATCCATGACTGGCCAGCCCCAACAACACTCACTGAGCTTCGAAGCTTCTTGGGCCTTGCCAATTTCTACAGCATGTTCGTGTTGGGATTCTCCCATATTGCATGGTCCCTTAGCCAAATAACCAAGGGTGGTGGTAAGGATAAATTTTCATGGGGCCGATCCCAACAACAAGCGTTCGATGATTTGAAGCAGCGCTTGTACTCGGCCCCAATACTTTCGCTACCAGACCTGCAACATCCCTTTGAGATCGAGACAGATGCTTCAGACTATGCCATGGGTGTCGTTCTCACTCAGCACGGCCACCCCATGGCCTATCATAGTGAGACACTATCAGATGTTGTCTATAAGTACCCTAGATACGACAAAGAAATGTACTCCATTGTGAAAGCCTGCCGCCAGTGGAGACATTACATTATTGGGAAGGAGACAGTCATCCACACTGAGCATAAGCCATTGTAGTTCATGCAGACACAAGGAAAATTATAGAATGGCCGCCATCAAAAGTGGTCCACATACTCGCAACAATTCAACCTCAACATCAAGTATAAAACATGAAGCACCAACCACATCGTTGATTGCCTCAGCAGACCACTAGTCGCGGCACTCACCACAGTGCTAGACTCTTGCAGCCATGAGACCTCTGGATGGCCTCAACTCTATGAGGCAGACCTGGACTTCGCCCCCACCTACCAAATGTTGGTTGCAAAGGAAGTTGTTGATAATTTCCATCTTCAGGATGGGTTGTTGTGTCATCTAGGCCATATCTGTGTTCCATCAAGAGAGCAAGCGAAGCTGATCTGGGAAGCCCACTATAGTTGGGTGGAAAGACACTTCAGCTTCTAAAAGACAGTGGCGATGCTAAAGAAACATTACTACTGGTCAAAACTTCGACAAGAGGTCAACAAGTATATTAGGTCTTGCACTGCTTGTGCTATTGCCAAACCGACCACTAAGAAATAGGGCATGTACACCCCTCTTCCTACTCCTGAGAGGCCATGGGAATCCATCTCAATGGACTACATGTCGGGCCTCCCGTCCACCAAGTGGGGAAATGACTGTGTTTTTGTGGTTGTTGATCGCTTTTCTAAGATGACAATTCTGGTTGCCTGCAAGAAGAGCATCACAGTAGAAGCCACTACCAAGCTCTTCTTTGAATGAGATTGGGTACATTTTGGAATCCCACAAACCATTGTCTCAGATCGGGATAGTCGATTTCTCAGCACATTATGGTCGAGCCTCTGGTCATTGCTGGACACCAAGCTCACCCAATCCACAGCCTTCCACCCCCAAATAGATGGACAAATCAAGGTCGTAAATCGAATGATTGTGCATATCTTGCACATGTATAATTCCAAGAACCCTCACACATGGTATGAGAGTCTTCCCTATGTCCAACATATCTACAACCAAACCCTATATAGCTCAACTGGCCACAACCCCTTTCAAGTGGGGTTGGGATTCCAACCATTGGGTCCCATAGATGTTGCACTTCCCCTTACGGTCTCCTTGGCCGACTCCTCTCTTGCTCCAATTGAGGCTAACAAGGCCACCCGGTTCATTAATAGGATTCAAAACATCTACCAACAGGTTCAAGATATCCTACAAAAGTCCAATGAAAAGTACAAGCAGCGCCATGATCAACATCGGGTGCCACATAAGTTTCAGGTGGGCGACAAAGTTTGTTTGCACTTGCAGAAAGAATGCCTTACAGGACCCCATCGGAAGCTTCTCCCACTCTGTTATGGGTCATACACCATCACCAAGGCCGTGGGGGATAATTCGTTTGAGCTCAACATTCCTCCTTTCCTTGGCTTGCACCCAGTGTTCAACGTGGACCTCCTTCGGCCTTATTTACCACCATTATTGGACACCTCAGACGTAGCAGAACAGTTGACACCAACAGACCTCAACCCTGACTACATACAACAGGCATCCAGTAATCAAATTGTGGACACACAGATCAAGGGCACTTGACAACAAAGGATCCAGCTTTATTGAGTCGTCAAAGCCGGGCAACTCCTGCACCAAGGCAAGTGGCTCACCCGGGGCCAAATTCAGCAGAAATTTCCTCATCTAATGGGGGAACTCAACGCAATGGAGAC
>ML799238.1:75803-88307 GCA_009831015.1 Picea engelmannii
TACTATAAACATCATCCCTAGTCCTTAAAGAAGGAGACCAATGACCACTTTGTCTTCAGATCTCACCATACTATAAGATTAGAAGGTGGTTCTTCTTCTTTTTTAGGGGCTCTCCTAACTCACTCTAATGATTTGTGGCATATAAGGATGAAATATACCTAGCTCTCTTCTTCTAGGAGATGATCAACCTACGTCATCATCTTGTTGTGGACAAATCTTCTATACTAACTTGTCATTGAAGATTACTTCAACCTACTCTCAATAAAGCCTAAGCAAGAAGATACCCCATGACAATATCAATAACAGAGTCAATAGGTGCATCAAGCAATGCAAATCTGTCACCCTCACAACCATAACAAACTACCTTTTAACCTCAAATGATATGAAAAATGCCCCATAACAATGTGACCAAGTTGCTTCAATACAAATACCTCAATATATCCCTTGGCCTTACCAATATACCAAAATATTAAATGTCAAACACTATGATGATGAGTGAAATATATATATTTTGTATACATTATGTTGTAGTAAAAGGTGAGTTATGTTAATTGGTTTTAGTTTGGATAGTTATGAGGAATAATTGTTATCATTTCTACGAAAGTTCAATTCTCATAAATAATATATAAATTAAAAAGTTATTTTTTTATTCAATTAAATAACAAGACAACTACTTGCCCCTTTCCAACATGCTTTAAAAGACAATATGGTGATTTTACATGTATCCACGAAATTCCTCCAAATTTCTTATGCTTCGTTAGTCAAGTCAACATGGACAACTCACAAGATTCGAAAGACGGGAGAATCTGAGATTTTCTTTTCATTGTAAACATGAAATTTTCACTCAATTTATGCACCCATATGCCCACTCATGTCATTTCATTACTGTCTTTCTTGAGCCCTTTTCCATCTCAATCACCATTTTTAATTGTAGAAATTTTCACCCGATTTATTCGTTGGCTCATTTCAAGTCAATACGTACATTTCTTTAATCACTTTTCCAACTCCAACACCATTTTTTATTAAAACTTTATGATACTGCCATTTTCTCTCCCATGAGGAAAATTTCACCCAATTTATTCGCTCATATGCTTTTTTCTCTCCCATAAGGAAAATTTCACCCAATTATCTGTGTCTCCTTCTGTCATACTATGCGTGTATCCTTCTGTCAGACGAAAGATCAGATCAACATGGGTCTGCAGGAAAAATCCGTCCCTTGTGGTACCTTGGGCTGATAGTTCTATCTCCATGGCCAGACCCTCCATGATTTTCATTTATGGAGTGATCTGAGGTTTCAACTACCAGTCCTTGTTCATTAAATGAATTCTCCTCGGGATCGAGATGAGGCTTGACGACTAGGGGACGATCACGTGTTGTTATTAGATTCGGCGTTGAATGAGCACGTGATTTCGGGGCCGTCGAAAGCGGTTTTTACCCACACCACTTTTGGGCCTGAAACTCACCACCTTCTTCCACGTAGCTCTCCCGCAATACCATGGTTTATATTTCGGCCCTCTTAAGGATTTTAACGCCCCAGCATGTTGTGGCCTGGAAATGAAGCGTGGTCGTTGATCTCGTCACAATCTGTGATCTGGGAGCACCTGCTATTTTAGCACCCCTGCTAAATCTTATCCGCCTGCCAACTATAACGTCCTCCAAACGACGCTTAGAGATGGCACTAAATTGAACTGCACAAGGGATCTCTACCATTGAAAAATGCACCTGCTTGCTTTCCTGTGCTCATGGTTATCACCTGCGACCCTTGACAACTTCATGCGATAATGTTGGCTCCACAGGGGATGGCATGCTCCATGTGAGCTGCCAAGAACAAGAAGTTTCAGTGCCTTAGTTGTTGGGTTGTGGAGTCGAGCTCAAATACATTTTGCTAAAGACAGCAGGCTGACATGTACACTACTCAACTTAAAAATAAAACTAACACACATGATCCAGAAGGAGCTTATTTATGTACAATCCTAAAATAACCGACTTTTACAATGCACTAGGTGAAAACAAACTTCCACCATAGCCATTCAAGTAACTTCCTAACTGAAAACTTATTTACTCTGTCATTGATCAACAAGGGACAATAAAACTATGAAAACAAATTGATTACATTCTTTAGATTACCTCCCAATGATGAAGGTAAGATAAATCTTGAAAGCTTCAATACATTGAGGAAATGAAACTCCATGTACTCCCCTATAGGGTCATAAAATAAGTGATAAAACTTACTGGATTGGTAACAGAAAGCTTGCTCTGCTTTACAGTTTCTCACATATGGTTGAATGTTTGTGGAAAGCACAAGTGAGTGAATGGATGATGCAGGATGCTAATCCACTTCTATTTTATCTTCTCTGATAACATTTGCTAGCTGATGGCAAGAAATATCCTCATGTATATCAATGAATGGCGCTTTCTCTTTATCATACTGCTCTTGGCAAAAGTTTTAATTTTCATTCGAAGGTTGTCTGCTAATGATTTTTTCTTCTAAGGTAAAAACCAGCTCAACATCTTCATCATTGTCTCCATAATGATCAAATAAAGGAGGAGTCTTGAATGACATACCAAGAGGTATCTTCTACCCAACATGAGAAAATTGTTCTTCATTATTAAACACAGGCTTCCTATCAAGATTAAATCTAGGAAGAAGTATCTTATCATCACCATATGATTCAAAAATAGGTTGCTCATATCTAGGTTTTTTAGAGATAGGGTTACAAAGAGTATCAGCTTCCAGAAGAGATCAATTTATGCACTTTCCTTATTGAGACAACAAACAAAGTTTTCATCTGATGGAGATGAACAGGGAAGAGAAAGAGTTGATTCCTCATCCAAGGAATATTCTGCATTCTCACATCCTTCATAAGAATCAATTATATCCTGAACACAATCTTTATACTCCTCACAACAACTATGACAAATTAACTCAAAGGAATAAAATTTTTGACAATGAATATTGAAAGTTGCATGAAACTCTTCGAGTGAAGAAACGCTAGAAAGCTCAAGAGAGTGATACCAAATACGAGAATCTCCTTGAAGACAGTACTTAAACAACTTCATATGTATGTCTTCATGTTGGATGTCAAGCTGTTGCATCAAAGAATGAAATTCTAGAACATGCTCAATAGGGATGCCATTCTCACCTTCATAAAATCTTGGCAGTAGATCTTTCCATTCATCAATTTGAGGCACAATATGTGGATGATGAGCTATGGCTGAGAAATTGAGTGGGGAAAACCTCCCGGATAGGATAGCCTCCATAGCCAATTAACTTGTCTCACTCCTACACATTCACCATGGTGACTCCATTGTTTAGAATCTTTTGGTGACTCTAAGAATATTAGTACTGAGATTCACCCTCAGATTCTAAACAATGGCATCTCCATGGCGAATGTGCAGTCTTGAAGGTGTACAACTTCAGTCACCATCTAAAGCTGGAACTGTGCAATGTCGTTCTTTCCAGGGAGCTTTTCAATATGGAACAATAGCTGAAAAGCGTTCTTGAGAAAGCTTTCCTTTCTTAATAATATTCTTTGGGTCAGCATCAGGTGTTTCCAGAGGTAGATGTGGAGTATACCTCCTGTGTCTGCCTTTTGGAGCCACAAATGAAACAGTGGAGTCACCAGGTGCAAGATACAATCTTCAAGGTACTGATTTCTTATGCACCTTCAGAATAAGAATTTCTTTGGCGATCAATCCCAGGGAAATGTCTTCAATTCGTTCTCGACAAGGACGCCATGAATGTTAGTGGTGAGAGTCACCCTCAGATTACATGAGGATAAGCCTAGAACCCATCAAAATGGTTGTGGGGGTAGGTTTATGATTGGAGGTCAAATGGACAAAGCTCAGCGTAAGAATGTTTAAACATAGCAAATTGGGCTAGCAATGCATAAGGAAATGAGGTTTTCATTAACTTCAGTTAGTGGTTTATGGCTAAAGGTGAGAAGGAGGAAGAATTAGTGAGGAAAGTGGACAAGTCTGCCATGAGCATACGGCCTTCAAGAAGCTTGGTGTAGAAAAACTCAAGCACAAGAGGACTCTTGAACTTAAGTTTAAGATATTGAAATATATCACAAGAACATTACAATCAAACCTCCATTACATTACAACTACAACATCTCATCTAGATCATCCATGCATGAGCATTTCAACATAAGAGGAAACATGAAAGTGAAAGAAAATACTGAAACAAATCACAGCAACACTATAATCAAACCTCCATTACAATACAACTACAACATCTCATCTGGATCATCCATGCACGAGTGTTTGGCACAAGAGGAAACAAGATGATGAAAGAAACTGACTTCTATTAATGAGAAAGTCTCAGGTCTCATACATAACCAGAGAAAAACTTTGTTATCAAACTATTACAAATAGGGAGCTCTTCTTAACCATGGACCCTAACATATTCTTCAACTGATGTATTTATACTCAAAAAAGTGGACAACCACTAGGAGGGAGAGCTGGCCATCATGTCCAAGGATTTTCCATATTTGTCTCCTTCTGTTAGACTGTGTGTGTTTCCTTCTGTCAGACGAAAGCTCAGATCAGCATGGGCTTGCAGGAAAAAACCGTCCCTCGTGGTACCTCAGGCTGACAGTTTTGTCTCCACGGCCAGACCCTCCATGCGTTTCATTTATGGAGTGAGCCGAGGTTTCAACTACCAGTCCTTGTTCATTAACTGATTTATCCTCGCGATTGGGACGAGGCTTGACAACTAGGGGGTGACCACGTGCTGCTATTAAATTCGACACTGAATGAGAACGTGATTTTGGGGCCGTTGAAAGCGGTTTGGACCCACATTGCTTTTGGGCCAGAAACTCACCACCTTCCGCCACGTATTTCTCTCGCAATACCATGGTTTAGATTTCCACCCGCTTAAGGATTTTAACGCACGAGCATGTTACGACCTCGAAATGAAGCGTGGTCATTGATCTGGGATCTGGGTGCACCTTCTATTTTAGCGCCCCCACTAAAGTTATCCGCCTGCCAACTATAACGTCCTTCAAACCGCGCTTAGAGATGGCGCTAAATTGAACTGCACAGGGGATCTCTACTATTGAAAACTGCACCTGCCTGCTTGCCTGTGCTCATGGCTATCACCTGCAACCCTTGACAAATTCATGTCATAACACTCTCTTAAGAGATTTATATTTAGAATACTCTTCTAATTACTTGAGAATAAATTTCAATAAATATTTACGACTATAACTATTACAGCAAGATTATTCTATCCTTTAGAAAATAAATGTCTATAACCATTTTTTACTGTAACTATCAACAACTAGTAACAAATAGAAATAAAAGATAGGAGAAAACATATTTGAACCCAAAAGATACATTAGGGACAAACTGAGGAGAGAATCTAGCTCCTCCCAACCATAGACTAGAGAAACCACAACTTACTTGCTCCTATCACCCCCGAGCCTAATTCTTTATTCCATAGAAAACTGAAAATGTCAAAAATCTTCTCCAGGTGATTTATAGAACTTGACTCTTTCTTAGAACCATCCAGCTCGAATACTCTACAAGTACTCAACAACGTCCTACTTACACCATACCTGTCTTTCCTCATTTTTTACCAAGAAGAGAATAGACTGTCTAGGTCTTTCTTTTTCAAGAAGTATCTTATCATCACCATATGATTCAAAAATAGGCTGCTCATATCTAGGTTTTTTAGAGATAGGGTTACAAAGAGTATCAGCTTCCAGAACAGACTCAATTTATGCACTTTCCTTATTGAGACAACAAACAAAGTTTTCATCTGATGGAGATGAACAGGGAAGAGAAAGAGTTGATTCCTCATCCAAGGAATCTTCTGCATTCTCACATCCTTCATAAGAATTAATTATATTCTGAACACAATCTTTATACTCCTCACAACAACTATGACAAATTAACTCAAAGGAATAAAAATTGTGACAATGAATATTGAAAGTTGCATGAAACTCTTCGAGTGAAGAAACGCTAGAAAGCTCAAGAGAGTGATACCAAATACGAGAATCTCCTTGAAGAGAGTACATAAACAACTTCATATGTATGTCTTCATGTTGGATGTCAAGCTGTTGCATCAAAGAATGAAATTCTAGAACATGCTCAATAGGGATGCCATTCTCACCTTCATAAAATCTTGGCATCAGATCTTGCCATTCATCAATTTGAGGCACAATATGTGGATAACCATCTATGGCTGAGAAATTGAGTGGGGAAAACCTCCCGGATAGGATAGCCTCCATAGCCAATTAACTTGTCTCACTCCTGCACATTCACCATGGTGACTCCATTGTTTAGAATCTTTTGGTGACTCTAAGAATATTAGTACTGAGAGTCACCCTCAGATTCTAAACAATGGCATCTCCATGGTGAATGTGCATTCTTGAAGGTGTACAACTTCAATCACCATCTAAAGCTGGAACTGTGCAATGTCGTTCTTTCCAGGGAGATTTTCAATCTGGAACAACAGTTGAAAAGCGTTCTTGAGAAAACTTTCCTTTCTTAATAATATTCTTTGGGTCAGCATCAAGTGTTTCCAGAGGTAGATGTGGAGTTTACCTCCTGTGTCTGCCTTTGGGAGCCACAAATGAAACAGTGGAGTCGCCAGGTGCAAGATACAATCTTCAAGGTACTGATTTCTTATGCACCTTCAGAATCAAAATTTCTTTATCGATCAATCCCAGGGAAATGTCTTCAATTTGTTCCCCGACAACGACGCCATGAATGTTAGTGGTGAGAGTTACCCTCAGATTGCAGGAGGATAAGCCTAGAACCCATCAAAATGGTTGTGGGGGTAGGTTTATGATTGGAGGTCAAATGGACAAAGCTCGACGTAAGAATGTTTAAACATAGAAAATTGGTCTAGCAATGCATAAGCAAATGAGGTTTTCATTACCTTCAGTTAGTGGTTTATGGCTAAAGGTGAGACGGAGGAAGAATTAGTGAGGAAAGTGGACAAGTCTGCCATGAGCATACGGCCTTCAAGCAGCTTGGTGTAGAAAAACTCAGGCACAAGAGGACTCTTGAACTTAAGTTTAAGATACTGAAATATATCACAAGAACATTACAATCAAACCTCCATTACAATACAACTACAACATCTCATCTAGATCATCCATGCATGAGAATTTCAACATAAGAGGAAACATGAAAGTGAAAGAAAATACTGAAACAAATCATAGCAGCACTATAATCGAACCTCCATTACAATACAACTACAACATCTCATCTGGATCATCCATGCACGAGTGTTTTGGCACAAGAGGAAACAAGATGATGAAAGAAACTGACTTCTATTAATGAGAAAGTCTCAGGTCTCATACATAACTAGAGAACAACTTTGTTATCAAACTATTACAAATAGGGAGCTCTGCTTAACCATGGACCCTAACATATTCTTCAACTGATGTATTTATACTCAAAACTGTGGACAACCACTAGGAGGGCGAGCTGGCCATCATGTCCAAGGATTTTCCATATTTGTCTCCTTCTGTCAGACTGTGTGTGTTTCCTTCTGTCAGATGAAAGCTCAGATCAGCATGGGCTTGTAGGAAAAAACCGTCCCTCGTGATACCTCAGGCTGATAGTTTTGTCTTCACAGCCAGACCCTCCATGCGTTTCATTTATGGAGTGAGTCGAGGTTTCAACTACCAGTCCTTGTTCATTAACTGATTTATCCTCGCGATTGGGACGTGGCTTGACAACTAGGGGGTGACCACGTGCTGCTATTAGATTCGACACTAAATGAGAACGTGATTTCAGGGCCGTTGAAAGCGGTTTGGACCCACATTGCTTTTGGGCCAGAAACTCACCACCTTTCGCCACGTATTTCTCCCGCAATACCATGGTTTAGATTTCCGCCCGCTTAAGTATTTTAATGCACGAGCATGTTACGGCCCCGAAATGAAGCGTGGTCATTGATTTGTGATGTGGGCGCACCTTCTATTTTAGCGCCCCCGCTAAAGCTTATCCGCCTGCCAACTATAACATCCTTCAAACCACGCTTAGAGATGGCACTAAATTGAACTGCACAGGGGATCTCTACTATTGAAAACTGCACCCACCTGCTTGCCTGTGCTCATGGCTATCACCTGCGACCCTTGACAAATTCATGTCATAACACTTTCTTAAGAGATTTATATTTAGAATACTCTTCTAATTACTTGAGAATAAATTTCAATAAATATTTACGACTATAACTATTAAAGCAAGATTATTCTATCCTTTAGAAAATAAATGTCTATAACCATTTTTTATTGTAACTATCAACAACTAGTAACAAATAGAAATAAAAGATAGGAGAGAACATATTTGAACCCAAAAGATACATTAGGGACAAACTGAGGAGAGAATCCAGCTCCTCCCAACCATAGACTAGAGAAACCACAACTTACTTGCTCCTATCACCCCCGAGCCTAATTCTTTATTCCATAGGAAACTGAAAATGTCAAAAATCTTCTTCAGGTGATTTCTAGAACTTGACTCTTTCTTAGAACCATCCAGCTCAAATACTCTACAAGTACTCAACAACGTCCTACTTACACCATACCTGTCTTTCCTCATTTTTTACCAAGAAGAGAATAGACTGTCTAGGTCTTTCTTTTTCAAGTTAGCCTCCTCCCTAACTCTTGGGAGTCTTGGCCTAGCTTCTTGCTATCTTGTTCCCTCACCTCCCACATCCTTGGGAGTAGGTTTACACTTGTCCTCATGGACAACACTTACCCTGGTGGTTTTTATCATTTTTTCACTTTACCCGTGGAATAAAGAATTACTCTTTTTATAGTTGGATTATCTCATTAATTTGTCTATAGTAATATAAAATTAAAAATAATATTTACACAGATATTTTTCATCATCAAATGTTTATGATGACCTAATGTTAACTTGAGTCTTTCTGAACATAATAATCCAATAATTACAATTATTCAAAATTATTTAAATATTTTAAATGGAGGGATATTACAGTTCTCCTTAAATAGATCAAAGTTTGCTCCCATAAGCTCCACACTACAAATATCACCATATTYCTTAGGCTACTATAAACATCATCCCTAGTCCTTAAAGAAGGAGACCAAGGACCACTTTGTCTTCAGATCTCACCATACTATAAGATTAGAAGGTGGTTCTTCTTATTTTTTAGGGGYTCTCTTAACTCACTCTAATGATTTGTGGCATATGAAGATGAAAGATACCTAGCTCTCTTCTTCTAGGAGATGTTCAACCTACRTTATCATCTCKTTGTGGAAAAATCTTCTATATTGAYTTTTCATTGAAGATTACTTCAACCTACTCTCAATAAAKCCTAAGCAAGAAGATACCCCRTGACAATATCAATAATAGWGTCAATAGATGCATCAAGCAATGCAAATCCCTAACAAACTAGCTTTTAAACTCAAATGATAAGAGAAATGTCCCAAAACAATGTGACCAAGTTACTTCAACTAAATATTAATTTTGTTTTATAAATCTTTTATTCTAATAAATTTTACTTTATTAATATACTCTCTTTAATATATCTTTTCCACCTCATAAATTATTATTATTTTTATTATTATAATAACTAATGAAACATTTTTATAACTTCATAAACCATTATTATTTTTAATACTATAATATTTTATAACTAATAAAACATTTTAAAATTTTACTCCTATCTAAGAGCGATTGAGGAGTGGTGGGACCTAAGGCTAGATCTTTTCATGAAGAGAAGCTCGAATTCAATTAATTTTCAAACACTATGATGATCAGTGAAATATATATATATATATATATATAGTAAAAGACTAGTGATGTCAATTAGGTTTAGTTTGGATGGTTGTGAGAACTAATTATTATCTTTCTCAATAAAATTCAATTCTAAGATATTTAACTCATAATGAATATGAATATATTGTAATGGCTTTTAACTTATATATATTGAAAAATTACCTTTTCTATTCAATTAAATAACAAAACAACTACTTATTATGATTCTTCATTAAAAAGACGAAGTTATGAAAATAAACTGAAATCAGCGAACAAAACCAACATTCAATAAAAATAACCTCAAAATCCTTCATTTCTTTATAAAACTCCATATGAAAGTTGCGTGCTCTCTTTCCAACAGGGTTTGAAAGACGTTGGAGTCCAACAGTGTGGTGATTTTACCTCTATCCACGAAATTCCTCCAAATTTCTCACCCGTATGCTTCAGTAGTCAAGTCAGTATGGACAACTCAGAAGATTGGAAGGACGGGAGAATCTGATAATACTGAGATTTTCTTTTTATTGTAAACATTTGCCCCAATTTATTCGGCGAATATTAAGCGCCCCCTAATCTACGGCCGGGTGATCATTGCTCCCCAATTTATTCGCCATTCAATTCGGTACATTTCTTTGACCAACACCATTTTCATTAGAATTTGATAAATCTGCGATTTTCTCTCCGTTGAAGATTTGAAGGACGGGACGGTATGATAGAAATATTAACCCCATTTATTCGCCCACTCAATTCAAGTCGACACGATCACTTTTCCAACCCCAACACCTTTTTTAGGTCAATGGGCACATTTCTTTCATTTTCTCCGCCAACTTTAAATGACGGCTGCGTTTGAAAGACGTTGTACATTGTTAAATTTCACCCAATTTATTCGCCCATATGCTTTTTTCTCTCCCATAAGGAAAATTTCACCCAATTTATTCGCACATTGTTAAATTTCACCCAATTTATTCGCCCATATGACTGCCTACTGAAGTCAGCTTAGCTTAATGCGGACATTAATATTAATGTAACGTGTTATAATTTAAATTTTCAAATTGATTAGATATTATTTTTTGGGTCAATTTATTTTGTACTCTATGGATTCTGCACTTAAATAAATCACATACACCTACCTACTTGTAGGTATTTTGATGCATCCTATTTTTATGTCTTTACCTTATACACCTTCCTTATTGATGACATCGATACATCTCATTCTTGATACAAAGTCTTTTTTATGTTGGACCATTTTCTCTTGTGTCACCCTACATTAGCATAGATGTGCAATTTTCTTGGGATTTCTAGTGCTTAGGCATAGTATTAAGCTCTCGAGTCTTGGACTATTACATTGTTATTGGTATAAATTGTTATCATTAGTTTTAGGCTCATTATTTGTAATTGTGTCCTTTATCTCCTATATATATATATCAAAGAAATATAGTTTTAGGAAACATCAAGAGTTTTTTTGTTAAAAAAAAGTGTAAAAAAGTTGTCCCCTCATAGTGATATTGGAATTCATTAACTTTTTATCATTATCAAGGAATAACATTACTTATTCTTATGATATATGGGTTAATTGGATCATAACAGTTGGTATCAATGCAAAAGATCTTTAATTTGGGCTCTTCTAAACAAGTTATTATAGTATTTTCTAGCAAACTTTTTTTGGAATATTAAATTCGTGTGGGACTTATGGGGTTATAAATAAGAAATATTGAAGTATTTATGGTCAAAATGTCACATTCTTATTCACTATAAATTTAGTATAAATTTAGTATTAGATATAGGCTATAAAAGTTATATCTTTTTTTTATCAGTCTCAAAACCTTGCTTAAAGCATAAGTTCTACCAAAAAAACTAGAATGTAGAGATTGATAAGTTCAATTGAATAAAAAAGAAAAATATTTATTTTATTTAAAAAATATTTGGAAATTGAAAGTTTAAAAAATATATATATATATTTTATTTAAAAAATTATTAAGAAATCGAACTTTTGGGAAGTTGAAAGTTTAAACTTTCATAAAAGCTAATTAAAAATATAAATATAAATAAAATCTAAATTAAAAATAATAATAATAATAATAATATTTTCAAAATATAATTATGATCATTTGAAATTGAAATTGAAATTTTTAAGTGAAAAGATATATGATTTTTGAATCGCATAAATAGATAATAAAATATTTTTAATTTTTTTAATGAATGGTTAATAAAAATCAAGGTTATGATAATTTGAAATTGCTATTTTTAAATGAAAAGATATATGATTTTATAAATAACATTTAACTGGATAATAAGATAAAAAAAAATTAATGAATGGTTAATAAAAATCAAGGTTACGGGACGACTTTATATTAGATAGCATCTTTTAACTAAGTAGAAGTGCTTTACTTTTTTAAAATTCAATAAAAATTATAAACTATGATATAATAAAAATTAAAGTTTTAAGTAATTGTTTTCTTAAATTATGTCAATCATGTTTAATCTTAAATTATGTTAATTATACTTAATATAGTACAAGTTTTAAAGGTTTAACTATTCGTCCATACCATATTTTATTTCCCTTTCAAATTCTTATGGACCCGCCATATTCCCATCCGCCTATGCGATATTTCGTTTCCTTTTCAAAATTTTCTTCCCTCGAAAGAGCACCACCCAGCAAGGGGTAAAAATGATACCACACGAGTACCTTTCAATAAAGTTATCGACAATTTCCCGACGCCTTCCTTTCCTCTGTGTGCCCCACCCACTCAATCGTCAAAAAAATCG
>ML799238.1:94281-117383 GCA_009831015.1 Picea engelmannii
ATTTTGGAGGGAATATTTTGGGGGGGAATTTTGGAGGGAAAAGTTCATTTTGCAAGTTATACAATTTTCATTGGCAGAGTGAGCATTTGTATCATTCTATGTTCTTAGGGAGAAGTGATGACTTCGTTAGATAAATAATATTTTATTTATGAGACATCAACAAATTGTTCACATACCTCTTCTTTTGGGACTAGCAAATGCAATGGGAATGCTTGTAATGTAAATGATGCATCATATTTTGGAATCAACTAGTCAGAAGTTTGATCATAGTGCAAGCAATCTTATTCATCATGTTCCTTAGGAAAGTCCTAAATCAAAGGAATTTGAAGGCACCAATGATAAAGAGAAGGAATAAGATGGTGACCAATCTATTCAATAGTTTAATAGTATTGAAAATAATCAAAATGTAGGTTGAAGTGGAGACTATGATCAGAGTTTAAATGATTGGGATGATAATTTTCCTCCAAGTGAGGATTTCAAGGTACCAATAAAGATTTCCAAGGAACCAATGAATATGATGAATAATTTCCCTCAAGTGGAAATTTTAAAAGTAGTGAAGATTATTATGGCAATGGTGGACACTCTTTCCTGAGTGGGGAATTTAAATGCAACAATGTTGGTGATGATGATTTTCCTCGAAGTGAGGATTTTGAAGGAACTGATGAATATTTTACTCCAAGTGAGGATTTCCAAGGCATGAATGAGGATGATGAAGAATTTCTCTCAAGTAGGGATTTTAAAAGTAGTGATGATGATTATGGCAATGGTGGATACTCTTTCCCAAGTGGGGAATTTAAAGGCAACGATGTTGGTGATGATGATTTTCCTCCAAGTGAGGATTTTCAAGGTACCGATGAGGATGATGAATATTTTCCTCCAAGTGAGGATTTTCAAGGAAGTAATGAGGATGATGAAGAATTTCCATCAAGTGGAGATTTTCAAAATAGTGAAGATGATTATGCCATTGGTGGACACTCTTTCCTGAGTGGGGAATTTAAAGGCAACAATGTTGATGATGATGATTTTCCTCCAAGTGTGGTTTTTCAAGATACTGATGAAGATTTTCAAGGCACTAAGCATGATGATGAAGAATTTCCCTCAAGTGGAGATTTTGAAAGTAGTGAAGATGATTATGTCAATGGTGGACACAATGTTGATGATGATTTTCCTCCAAATGAGGATTTTCAAAGTACCGATTTTGATGATGGAAATTTTTCTCCAAGTGAGGATCTTAATGGAATTGATAGTATTAAGGGTGATGATGATTTTCCTTCAAGTGAATATTTTCATGAAAGATCCAATGAATTGGTGAGGATGGTAATAATTTTTCTAGTGAGTTTGATATTCCTCTTATCAACGAGATTATCAATGAATATGATGATGTACCTAGGAATGAAGATCATGTTCTCAATCATTCAACTGCAATAAATCAAGGTGATCAAAATTCTCTTGTTCAGTCTCCTAACAATGTTTTGCTTGATATTCCCTAGTAAGTTGGTTTCCCTTTAGGATGGGTTGCTACTGGGTGGATATTTGAAAAGTCGTCATATGTTCCCTCCATAATTACCACTTTCCATATTTATTACTTCCATCTCCCCTTTCTTTTTGGGCATTGGGATTGGCTACACTAGTAAGGGTTCTACCTTACCTCGTGGGAAGAAGGGTCTAAAGGCCCAGAGGGTAAAAATAGTTGGCAAGAGTTAAAATCAAATTTTGAAACCTTTGAGATGCTTCACCTAGGGATCTCGAGAAAGCAGTGAAAATATTATCAGTAAGAAAAGAGGACCCACAATATAACATAAAAACTCAAGGTACTATTTGATGGATAGGAGGTCTCATCACGAGCCGACCTATTATGACCATGGACATGTAGAGGTATGACATTACCACATCCTATCTGATCACCAAACTTGGGTAGTGGCTCTTGGTGGCATAACCATGAGAAAGGGGGTCTCATTATGAGCCAACCTTCTCATTCCCGTGAAATGTTTGTGGATAACAAAATCACCTCTAGTCATCAAGCCAGGACAATGGCCCTCAACTATTCCCTTGTAACACAAGAGAAAAAGATCAAAATAAATAAAGCTAATAATAAATGGCAATGAATGGGATGGGAAAAAAATTCATCCATGACAAGGTGTATCTCACCCTCCACAAAGGCACCCACAGGTAAGACTCTACATTTCCTTGTTATCACATGCACCCCATGAAACCTCATACACTCGCAAGACTTGGACTAGACTCCACCTGGGAAACACCCCAAACTTAAGAGGGATTATCCCAATAGGGAACCCTGAGACCCTCTCCAAACCTAACTTGTCAAATTGCATAATGTATTTGAGCATTTGTTTGGGGTTAAGGGGGGTTTGATGCACATGTTTGGGTAATTTAATTATTGGATGTGATTTACTTGTTATGATACTTGTGAGTCATGGAACCTTAGAGGGCGTACTTGTTTTCTTTACAAGAATTTTCCCCGTGGATAGTAATTCATGAGAATATGATCAGTTCAAACCTTCACAAGGGCTTGAAGCCCAAGGATGTATGCAGAGACCCCAAGCT
The DNA here is from genome assembly GCA_009831015.1 of Picea engelmannii. Taxonomy (NCBI): domain Eukaryota; kingdom Viridiplantae; phylum Streptophyta; class Pinopsida; order Pinales; family Pinaceae; genus Picea; species Picea engelmannii. Next base: position 96,844 of record ML799238.1, read on the forward strand.
TGGGGCAAGATAGTGACGACTAGTTTGCACAGTGGAGGAAGAGGAAATTTCCTTTGGAGGCACCCTGATAGGCCTAGATAATAAGGGGCCACCCTTACCCACCTGGATGTTGGCTTTGGAGACCTTATACGTCACCCTAGTATCCTCATGATGTCACCCAAGGCTAGGGTTTGACGTTGAGAGATGTTGGGATGCAGTTTTGGCATGTGTGGCATGGAGGAAGGCCTTTGGAGGCCCAACGCTTTTCTAGATGACCTCAACATCTCATGAAGGATGCCTAACGTCACTCTAGGAAGGATGACATCACCCTATTTAGTGTTTTAATTTTGAAAATTGATTTAATTTTGAATTTTAAGAGAAAATTGACATGTAGGCTCTGTTTTATGAAAAGACAAAAATTTTGGATTAATTAGCCAGGATTTCCCATATAAATATGGCTGGCTAAGTTCATTTTTTCATCATAACTCATCACACAGAAGTGGTGGAATGAAAGTTTCGCCCTCTTTAAGGGTTATTGGCTGAAATATCTAGTGCACATCTCTTGGGGAAGCTTTATGGTGGTGTATCTTAGAATTTTTCATGGTGGAATGGTCTTGAACTAGGGTTTGACTTGATTATTCTTGGTGAAGTGAGTAGAAAAAATGCATTTTATTCTTGTAATGAATGTTTGTGGTAAAATTTGTTTGTTTCATGTCAAATATTATGAAATTGCTTGTTTAAACCCTAGGGGAGAAACACACGTGCTTCTTTTTCCCTATAACTTTTATACTAGCTTAAATTTACCAATTATACATTGTTTTGGAAGTGATTACTAGAGCCCTAAAGTGATATCTCTCTAGTAACTTCACTCTAATTACCAATTTTTTTTTTTAAAGCCTAAGAAGGGAAGGTATGTTAGGGCCTAGAAGTGCCTATTCTCTAGCAAAACCTCTATTAAAGACTTAGATGCTTGAGGCCTTGAAGTGCTAACACCTCTTGCATCTACTATCAAACAATTGGCTTAGGTTGATGGAAATTTGGTATGGATTGTTGGTTTTCATTGATTTAAACCATTGGAGAGTGATATTGTATATTGATGTCAACCCTTAGTGATTGATGTCAACCATTGGAGAAAGTCTGGTAGCGAATTTCGGTAGCACAAAGGTTTGGGTAATGGACCCAAATTTGTTTGATGTATAATGGTATGAGTTTTAATATATTTGAAGGTAATACTATTATATATGGGTAGTACATGTCATTCCATTTCCAGTGGTATGTGGAACGTCACATAAACCCTCACGGTTAGAGAGTTATGGCCATGTGAAGTTGGAGAAAGGTTTGGGTAATGGACCAGAGTTTGTTTGATGGATAATGGTATGAGTTTTGATATATTTGCGGGTAAGAATATTGTATATGGATAGTACATGTCATGCCATTTTCGATGGTATGTGTAATGACACATAAATCCTTAAGGTTACAGAGTTATGGCCATGTGAAGTTGGAGAACCCTCATGAGTCATCTAGAAGCCCCAAAAGGTCAAAGTAGTCAAAGTGGTTTAAGATATTTTAGAAGGTAAATAATAAAGTGAACTGATGAGTGTACTATAAGTCAAAGTGAATACAAAATAAATTATTTAAATAATAAAGTTAATGGAGAAATTACTATGTTGACAAGTGGTTAGAAGTGGGTTAACCCTAAAATAATGAAAGTGGGTTAAGATGGTTAAAAGGTAACCCCTTGAGGAAGCTACATGAAAGTATAAATAAGAGGCAAGGATCTCTCATTTTAATCACACTTGCGCATATTGAATATATACATGTGACTAAGGTAACCAAAGGATATCTAAGATGAATTTCAGAGGGAAGGTGAAGTAAAGAAGGTTAGAATTCAAGGGAGGATAAATTTTTTTGATGATGCTTTCTAAGGTATGTTATTTACAAGTCATCTCACCATTTTCGCAATAATTTTTTTTCTAGAATGATTCAAACCGTGAAATTGGGAGGCCATTGAGGAAACATATCCAAGTTTCTGGGATACAAATTTCATCTTGTGGGTCGTTGTATTTTTGGAGTTACATGTCGTGGAAAATAAGGTTTTTGGCTTGTCCTGAAATTAGTCTAAAACAAGTGTTTCGGGTAAAAACGTCATAACTTATTCATAACAGATCCCAATTCAGTAAGAAAAACATTATTGGTTAGAGTATAGTTTTTAGTATTTTGTGTACAATTTTTAGATCCATACAACAAATATTTCGTGAGGGGCACGCTCTGCAAGTTCACTCTCTAGAATAAGCCAGAATTCAACAAGGTATGCCATTTTTGCTATAACTCCTTTTCTGAGAGGTTCCAGGTAGTGAAGTCTGGAGGAATTGCATAAAAGACACCGAAGAACATTATGTACCATTTTTAGATATTTATTCATTACAGGTACACGGTTATGATTATTTCAATTTAGGGTTGTTGACTAATCTAAAATTAGTCATGTGAGACTAAAGTAAAGTTTGATGAAAATGCTAGTCTCTTGTTGTTAAAGTTAAAGACGGTTTGCAGGTATGTGATATTATACACCAGGTCTATTACAGAGTTACAAATCATATTTGGATGATGAAATTGATGAGGGATTTTGGTTGAGGTACATGTTGGGAACATGGTTGAGACAAGTAATTGATGAGTTGGCATATACATGAGGTGTATGGTTGATGATGTTGGTACATGTTGATGAGTAGTTGATATATGATTGGTATATACTTGGTACATGGTTGGAGGCACTTATTAGTATTATTGTTGACACATGGTTTATGGATGATGTATCATACTTGTATTGATATATAATTAGAAGTACATATTGATCTTGGTGATGATTATGAGTTGTTGTGTTATGCTTGGTTGATGCACATCTTTGAGAGTTTTATTGGTGATTGATATTGGTGAGTAGATATGATTTGGTTGATAATATTGATGAGACAGGTTGTTGTGATAGGTTGTTTGGAAAGGTTGTTGTGACAGGTTATTCGTACAGGTTTGGTGCATGGTTGATGCACTTGTTCATGGTGCAGGTTGAGGTACATGTTGGTGCATGGTTGATGCACTTGTTTATGGTACATGTTGATTACAGGTTGTTTGGTACAGGTTGGTGCATGGTTGATGCACTTGTTTATGGTATAGGTTGATTACAGGTTGAGGTACAAGTTGATGCATGGTTCATGTTATTGGTACAGGTTGTTTGGTGCAGGTTGATTGGTACAGGTTTACAATAATATATCTCACAATGATAGTGTGATAGTGGTTCCATCATTCTACTTATATGCCAAGGCGGTTGGACAGAGAAAGGACAGGTGGTTCTAGCTACCTTTCGGTTGTAGCCGGAGAAAATAGGGGGTTGTAGCCTCCTTCTGGTTGTAGCCAAAGAATTGGGGAGTTGGAGCTTCCCTCAGGTTGTAGCCTGAGAAACTAGGAGGTTAGAGCCTCCTTCCAGTTGTAGCTTGAAAACAAAGGAAGTTGATGCTTCCAATGAATGTAATTCTTAAAGACATATAAGAAAAAAAATTCTGTGGTTTTCTCCCGCTTTGGGTTTCCACGTAAAACACTGGTGTACTGTGTATGTGTGTGATTTCTCATTTGTTCATTATTTACTTACTCTGCAACTATTAGAGATAATGCTACATTGATATAACACTTGCATTTTATGGTGAAAAGGGATTAAATTGCTCTATTATTGATTCACACCCCCTCTTAGTAATCCAACAATTAGTTTCAAAGCCGGTTCCTTCACAAAACAGTTTAAACACTAGAAGGAGATCATGGATTATTCTGAGAATGGAATACCAATGTTTAATGGTTAGAATGGTTTTAAGTATGAGATGTGGAGTAGAAGGAGGAAAGTATTTTTACAGGCACAGGGACATTATATTTGGTTATCAGTTGTTACATTATATGATAGTTAAAAAAGGGAAAAGAATGGAGCCAAGAATGAATTGAAGAAGAATAAAAAAATAGAAATGGATTTCATTTGGGAAAGATTACCTAATCCGGTAAGAGAAAAGGTTGGTAAATGCTCAGCCAAAGAACTTTGGGGTAAGTTACATGATATTCTTCACCCATCGCAGATTCAGAAAATGCCAAAGAAGATGCAAATACAAATCAAGAAGAATTATGTTCACCATGTCAAACAGATTCAGAAGATGAAGAGTACATAATCACTAGAGTTATGTTGTTTTGATTTAATTGTGAAAAATGTGGACATCTTGAAATAAAATGCCATGAAGGAAATGAGACAGAAAAACTAATTGAAAATGAAGACAATTATGAAGCATAATTGATTAGTGCTTTAGATGAACTAAGAGAAGAAAACAAGTCACTCAAGAAAGAATTGATGAAACAAAAGGAAAGTGTTCACATTTTTGAATATTCCCAACAGGTCATCGAGAACTTAAGAACTCAGCTAGAAGAAGCCAGAAAGATCGAAGAAAATCTTGAATATCAAAAGCAGTATTTGGAAGCCAGCATAGAAGCATAGAAGGAAGAATAAAAAATGAGAGAGAAGATATTGACATATCATCTTAAGGAAATAACTAACGATCTGAACCAGCTTGAGGTAGAGTTTGGTCAAGAAGAGATAGGACTTGAAGAAGAAATAATCACATTAAAAATTCAGCTTGAAGAAGCGAAAATAACAGAAGAAGTCATGAAGTCTCAGATAATGAAGAACGAAGAATAGGTTGAGAAGCTTGAATAAGAAGGTGTCACATTGAGAAGTAAAATCGTCAATCTCAACAAGAATGTTGAAGAGACATAAACATCCACATCAGTCATAGAGAATGAAGAGAAACACTCAAGGTTGCTAGAAAAGAAGAATGAAGAAAATAGAAAGAGTTATGTAGAAGTAATCAAAGCAAGGAATCATGGTCAAGTAGAATCTATGAAAACTATTGAAGATACATCTTCAAGAAGGCCATTCATGTTCAAGACACAAAGAAGATTCAATCATGATCATGATCAGTCAAGGCAGAAATTCAGAAGGACTACACCACAAAGAAGATCATTCACTCCTAGGTTTGCAAATTTATTTTATGGTCATTGTTTTTATTGTACTAATTTTGGACATAAGGTTGCATATTGCAGGGATTATAAAAGAAATGTTCAAGAAAGAAGTGAATATGTGGCCCTAGGTAACATTGAATATTAAAAATGTCATAACTATGGATACATAACTAGTGATTGTAGAAGCATGATCGATACTTCCATGAAAGAGAACATTGATATAAGATATAAGAAAGTATGGATAAGAAAACATGAAGAACAGGTGAACAAAGACCAGGTCCCAGAGATCGCAAGATTAACAATAAAACGAGATGAAGAAAATTATATAGAGAAAAAAAAAGATGTCAGATACAGAAAGGTTTGGAAAATAACTGAAAGAAAAGAAGGACATGTAAATAAGGAACAGGTTCAAGAGATTGTAATTTTAGGCATTGTAGTGAAAGATGAATCCACAGATAGAAAGAAAAAAGTCAGAGCTCAGAGAGATGATGAATATACCAATGAAGATGATGATGAATATACCAATGAAGATGATGATGAATATACCAATGAAGATGATGATGAATACACATCAGAGCAGGAATTGTTCTGAGCCATCTGGCTTAGACACTCCCATGTAATATGGATATTAGATAGGGGGAGTCTATGCGATAGTTGTGACAGACCAAAGAACCATCCTTCGAGCATCTTGCAGAGTTTGAGAAGATAGATCCAGAGCAGTCAGTTAACATAAGTACAATTTGATGGATTAATCAAGACTTCATGATAGTATAGTGATAAATGGGTCAACATTATGGACAGTTGCGCAAATAGAGTCTTGGATACTATGGACAAGAGCATGGATTTATATATTAGTTCAAATAACGGTTCATATACAAAGAAACATTATCATAATGGATGATAATTACACAGGAAATGGCTTGAAGAATGCTAATGGATTCCAAATTGACAGATATTTTTTAGACACATGTAGTGCATACAACAATTCACATTCAAAACAGAGTAATGCTCAGAAACAACAATGACAAAACTACCTACGAACTATGGAAAGGAAGCGTAGACATCAACCTCTACATAAAAGTAACTCAAGGTAGTATTTTACTAATTGAAATTTATGTTGATGATATTTTTTTTGGAAGTACTAATGACATGTTGAGCTAGAAATTTGCAAAGGATATGCAGAATGAATTTGAAATGTCATTACTTGGAGAGATATACTTCTTTCTGGGTCTTCAAATATGTCAAAGAAACCAAGGAATTTTTATTACTCAAACTAAGTATTTCAGAGAAATGCTAAAGAGGTTTGGAATGGAATATTGCAAACCAGTTACCACTCCTATGTAAACCAGTTGCAAGTTGACAAAATATGATGATTCAAAGTCTACAGACCAGAGGAAATACAGTTCAATGATTGGTAGCTTACTATATGTGACAACATATAGACCATATGTAATGTAGGAAGTTGGACAGGTAGCACGATTTCAAGAAGCACTAAAGGAATCACATGTTTTAGCAATAATGAGGATTTTCAGATATCTCAAAGGAACAAAAGAGTTTGAATTATGGTATCCAAAAGGAAAGTATCTATCACTTATTGCCTACACAGATGCAGATTGGGCAGGTTGCATTGATGACCAACGAAGCACCAATGGAGCAACGTTCTACTTAGGTGAGTGTTTAGTATCTTGGCTAAGAAAGAAACAATCATCATTATCTTTATCTACAACCGAAGCAAAGTATATTGCAGCAATAGGATGTTGTACTCAAGTTCTATGGATGAAAGAAACTTTGACAAATGTACAAGTTGAGTATGATGATCCCATTCCAATCTATTGTGATAATACAAGTGCCATCAGTATCTCAATGAACCTAGTGATGCACTCCAAGAAGAAGCACATTCCAATAAAGTATCACTTTATACAGGAACATGTTGCAAAGAAGAACATCAGAGTTGAATATGTGGGCACAAAAGAAACAGTGGCAAACACCTCTACAAAACTACTTCCAAGGGAAGCCTTTGAGTATTTTCGCCAGAGACTCAGAGTAATTTCTACTCTAAAATGAATGATTTTTAATTCTTATCTTATATGTCTTAGATTTGCATGAGGAAGCACCATAAAGAGGACAATTCAGGTTGGTGGATCAGTTTTAGAAATAGTTCATTTAGGGGGAGTATCCCCGAGGATAGTTCAGCTAGGGGGAGCAACCCTGGATGGAAAGATACCTTTTCCATTGATGGCAAAGGGGGAGAGATTTATCCTATGTAGGATAGAAATGCTTGGATAGAGAGCACAGAGGCATGTAGACAGGGGGAGCAACCCAAGGAGAGTTCAGTCAGGGGGAGCATCCCCAAAGGGAGATACCCTTTTCCATTGATGTCAAAGGGGGAGAGATAGAAACATTGATGAGGAGTATAAGCATGGATGTTATCATGACTAAGTGTTGCCATCAATGCCAAAGGGGGATATTGTCAAACAATTGGCTTAGGTTGATGGACAATTGGTATGGATTTTTGGTTGTCATTGATGTCAACCATTGGAGAGTGATATTGTAGATTGATTTCAACCATTGGAGAGTGATATTGTAGATTGATTTCAACCATTGGAGAGTGATATTGTAGAATGATGTCAACCCTTAGTGATTGATTTCAACCCTTGGAGAAAGTCTGGTAGCAAATTGCGGTAGCACAAAGGTTTGGGTAATGGACCAAAGTTTGTTTGATATGTAAATGTATTCGTTTTAATATATTTGAAGGTAAGACTATTCTATATGGGTAGTACATGTGATGCCATTTCTGGTGGTATGTAGAACGTCACATAGCTCCTCACGGTTAGAGAGTTATGGCCATGTGAAGTTGGAGAAAGGTTTGGCTAATGGACCCAAGTTTGTTTGATGGATAATGGTATGAGTTTTGATATATTTGTAGGTAAGAATATTGTAGATGGATAGTACATGTCATTTCATTTCCGATGGTATGTGGAACGTCACGTAACTCCTCATGGTTAGAGAGTTACGACCATGTGAAGTTGGAGAACCCTCACGAGTCATCTAGAAGCCCCAAAAGGTCAAAGTAGTCAAATTGGTTTAAGAGATTTTAGAAGGTAAATAAAAAGTGAAGTGATGAGTGTACTATAATTCAAAGTGAATACAAAATAAATTAATTAAATAATAAAGTTAATGGAGAAATTACTAAGTTGACAAGTAGTTAGAAGTGGGTTAATCCTAAAATAAGGAAAGTGGGTTAAGATGGTTAAAAGGTAACCAAAGGATATTGAATATCTACAGGTGAATGAGGTAACCAAAGGATATCTAAGTCGAATTTCATAGGGAAGGTGAAGTAAAGAAGGCCAAAATTCAAGGAAGGATAAATTCTTTTGATGATGCTTTCTAAGGTATGTTATTTATAGGTCATCTCACCATTTTCACAATAACATTTTTTATAGAATGATTCAGACTATGAAATTGGGAGGCCATTGAGGAAAGATATCCAAGTAGATGTGATACAAATTTCATCTTGTGGGTCATTTTATTTTTGGGGTTAAATGTCGTGGAAAATAGGGTTTGTGGTTAGTCCTGAAACTTGTCTAAAACAAGTGTTTCGGGTAAAAATGTCATAACTTCTTCATAACAGATCCAAATTCAGTAAGACTAAATGTATTGGTTATAGTACAGTCTATATTATTATGTGTACAACTTTCATATGCATATAAAAAATATTCCATGTGGGGCACGCTCTACAAGTTCGTTCTCTAGAATAAGCCATAATTCAACAAGGTATGCCATTTTTGCTATAACTCTTTTTCTAAGAGGTTTCAAGTAGTGAAGTCTAGAGGAATTTCATAAAAGACACTGAAGAACATTGTGTACCATTTTTAGGTCTTTATTCATTATAGGTACATGGTTATTATTATTTCAATTTAGGGTTGTTGACTAATCCAAAATTAGTCATGTGAGACTAAAGAAAAGTTTGATGAAAATGCTAGTTTCTTGTTGGGAAGGTTTGCAGGTATGTGATATTATACACCAGGTCTATTACAGAGTTACAAATCAGATTTGGATAATGAACCTGATGAGGGATTTTGGTTGAGGTACATGTTGGGTACATGGTTGAGACAAGTAGTTATTGAGTTGTCACATACATGAGGTGTATAGTTGATGATGTTGGTACATCTTGATGAGTAGTTGATACATGATTGGTACATACTTGGTACATCGTTGGAGGCACTTATTAGTAGTATTGTTGACACATGGTTTATGGATGATGTAGCATACTTGTATTGGTATATTATTAGAAGCACATATTGATCTTGGTGGTGATTATGAGTTGTTGTGTTATGCTTGGTTGATGCACATCTTTGAGAGTTGTCTTGGTGATTGATCTTGGTGAGTAGATCTGATTTGGTTGATAAGATTGATGAGATAGGTTGTTGTGATAGGTTGTTTAGACAGGTTATTCATACAATTTTGGTGCATGGTTGATACACTTGTTCATGGTATAGGTTGAGGTACATATTGGTGCATGGTTGATGCACTTGTTTATGGTACAAGTTGATTATAGGTTGTTTGGTATAGGTTGATGCATGGTTGATGCAATTGTTTATGGTACAGGTTGATTATAGGTTGAGGTACAGGTTGATGCATGGTTGATGCATGGTTCATGTTATTGGTACAGGTTGTTTGGTGTGGGTTGATTGGTACATGTTTACAACAGTATATCTCATAGTGATAGTGTGACAGTGGTTCCATCATTTTACTTATACATCAGGGTAGTAGGATGGGGCAAGGACATGTGGTTGTAGCCACCTTCCGATTGTAGCCAGAGAACATAGGGGGTTGTAGCCTCCTTCTAGTTGTAGCCATAGAATTGAGGAGTTGGAGCTTCCCTCAGGTTGTATCCTGAGAAACTAGGGGGTTGGAGTCTCCTTCCAGTTGCAGATGGAAAACAAAGGAAGTTGGTGCTTCTAATGAATGTAATTCTTAAAGACATATAAGAAAAAACTTTCCATGGTTTTCTCTCGCTTTGGGTTTTCACGTAAAACACTAGTGTACTGTGTATGTGTGTGATTTCTCATTTGTTCATTGTTTATTTACTCTACAAATATTATATGATAATGCTACATTGATATAACACTTTCATTTTATGGTGAAAAAAAATTAAATTGCTCTATTACTGATTCACCCCCCCTCTCAGTAATCCAACATCTACCTCTTTCCTTAGACAACTATTATCATTGCTTTATTTCCCAAGTGATACTATTTTTATTATTGACTCCATAAGCCCCTAAAGGAACTGATTTCAAATGCTCTTGTGGATGAATGAGATCAAAAACAAACTTTCAAACTCTCTTCCTTGAAGCTCTTACTAACACTAACACTAATCTATCTTAGAAACACTAACAACCACACTGTTGATGCCATAATCACTGCTACAACTATCATTTGCATCTTATATCTTATTACAACTATCATTAATTAAATTTTGATGCTACTACAACCCTTGTTTTGCATCCCTAACAAGTATACTAACCTAGAAAACTTACCCAAAAATTTGCACTAGCCTAGGCGCTATCACCCCAAAGCTCTAGTCTCCACTTTGCTATTATTCTAAGTGAAAATTCTGAAGTTGTTGAAGGTTGTTGTTGTTGTTGTAACTACTGTTGTGACCATCATTGGAACTGTCACACACCCACTACGGCATAACAATTTTTTCGCCTCTTCTCGAGGGACAGAATCCCTACGGGGGCCTAGCACAGGCTAGCTCTTCCCTTGTCCACCTCCATGTGATCATTGGTTATGACCACAGGCTAAACAAACTAGGCGCCTTTTTGCGTTTTGCGACTCAGCGATACGAGCGCGTCAAGTCTTTCGACTTTGCAAACCCCAAAATCCGAAATGGGCTAAGGTATTCGGCTCCACTTTTGTCTTGGTGTCATGTGACCTCCGGCTAGGACGCAAGTCTCAGCGCCTATCTCTTTCGGGTTTCGTGACTTCACAATTCCTATTGCAAGTGTTCCTTACCTTTTGGAATGCCGAACCCTGAAACACAATATAGGTCAACGGGGTGTTGACTCCTTCCCTGTGATGAGAACACACCACCTGTCACCTCCACGTGACCCTTGTTCTGGGATGTACCACTTGTCATCCACGTGGCTCCTACATCTGGGATGTTCCACCTGTCCGCCTGAGCCTTTGGCTTTCGAGACTCAAGAGAACAATGAACTATTGTCCCCTTCCCTTTTCAAACCCCGAATTCCTATTCACACTAAGCCGACTCAGAGTCTCACATACCAGGATTTCACAACTTGCGAAGACGAGGGTTCATACCCTTGGGTTTCCTGGGTGCCGAAACGCCGAAATCATTTCACACTACACCGCTTCGGGATTTCACATACCGAGATTTCGCGTACCGGGATTTTGCAACTTGCGAAGACGAGGGTTCATACCCTTGGGTTTCCCGGGTGCTGAAACACCGAAGTCAATTCACACTACATCGCTTTGGGATTTCACATACTGGGATTTTGCAACTTGTGAAGACAAGGGGTCTTGCCCTTGGGTTTCCCGGGTGCCAAAACGTCGACCGAAAACCACGTGTCCTCTACAAATGGACGGTCTAGGTAACTCCCATGGATCTGGGGATCTATGGTCCTGATTCCTTTGCTACTTGCGAAGGTTAAAAGGGGTCGAGGCATTAACGCCTACATTCCTTCCTCCAATCTAGCAGTCATGACAGACCTTAGATCCTCTGAAAGGATCTCGTATGTTCATATAGCAAATGTAAGGGTACTTTCTTTCAGTATTTTCAACTCGCTATCCTTCCTGAGCTTCGTCATCTATGAAGGACTTGAGAACTTTGTGCTCTTTCTCCTGGATTTGACTCTTAGACGAGTCTTCAACACAACTACTGCGCTCCTTCATCAAGGGGTTCTGGGGTTCTATTTGATCGCAGAGAGACTGTGCATATCGACACTACCTCTCATGAGCTTAACAAACTCCGTCCTCCAAGGGACTCAAAATGACTAGGTGAATAAACCATTGTACATGCAACTATGCCTAAGGTCAATGAGCTCACAGTTCGTGGCTCTAGCTTAAGACACTACAAAACTTCAGAATTTATGAGAACCAGTCATGTCCGACCCATATAATTCCTTACTTGCCTAATTATACAACCAAGAAGAAATAGGAGGGATACAGTATATCCATTAAGCATTCATTCACATTCCTGAAAGCATGCACAGTATAACCAATTCATACAAAATTACAACTACATTACACAGGGTAGGAAATCACTTATCTATTACAGGTTGCTTCGAACCAACTAACCGTGGGTGTTCGTCCTTCCACCTGACCATAGCTTCAGAGGCATTCATTCTTAGCACTCTGGCCACCCCCGTGCCAAGCCATGATATCACTAGGGAATTCTCACAGTTCTTGAGGGCTCTCTCTCTCTGTTTCATCTTTTGTTCGAGTCCTATTTTCTGCAACTCGGAGCTTTCTCACTCGGTTTTGGCCTCGACGAGGTTTCTCAGATGCTCTCTGGCATCAAGCTCGCGACCTTCTGTTAGTGATTCGCTAGAGAGATTCACGCCTCTCCCTTGGGAGCTTCCGACATCGTCTGGTGTCCCCCTCTCTTATTACCTCCATGTGTATAATTGTCACCTTCCTTTTGTCAAAAGGAAGCTCGGGCCTGCCTGGTCTGTCAGACCCTGCGGTATTTTAGGATGACTTTCTGCAGCTAGACCATGCTCCCATTCATGGGGGTGGTTGGTAGTTCAACCACTGGTCCTTGCCTCATTAACTGATTTCTCTCCCCTAGTGATATCATGGCCAGTACTTTCAAGGCTTCACCCCCACAGTCAGTTATTGGCAACACAAACAATAATACATTTACATTTTCCTCATGCATTAGCATGGTAATGCCTATTTTATGATTAATTACAAATTGGGTAAAACAGGGTGTTATAGGAACCGATATCATCCATTTAAATTGTCCAAAATACCACCCAACACATGTATTAGGAAAGCTATAATCAATAAGTTGAAATAGTTGTTTAATTGCCTAACTTAAGTACTTTTCTGAAGTGGTTTTGTTGTTGTCATCATTATTTATTTTACTATTGTTACAAGTGTTTTGACAGCCCATTTAAGTCACTTATTGACTTGTTTAAATATTGAAATTGTAAGTGACAAAGTACTATCAAATTGCAAAGTCTTTATATCATTTTTGTCATCATAAGTTGCAATTTCCAAATACATTGGTGCTACTATAATTTTATCTTTGCTTTATATAACTTGTTTTAGTAGCAAATAATTCATCTAAGAAGTCACTGATCATAATTATTGAAATCATTGTTATTGCTAACGTTTGATGTTTCATTGGTAAAGAGTAGGTACCATTCATTTCCATTCCCTTTTACCCCTTTGAAATTTACCAAGTGACTTCTTTCCTTGAGTGACCTAGAGAGAGGGGTGGGGTTTACATAGTCTTTTTAACTTTCATCAACCAACTAGTTCCTAGGACGTCTCCCTTGAAGTGATATTTTCTCATCCTCCTAAAGAGAATGAGGTACCCTGTTGGGGTAACAGTGACATGGCCACCTCTGTGTTACGCCAATCTAGGCCTACTTGCCTTTAGGCTTTGGGAAAGTATAGATTGTGCAATAATAGTCCACACAACTTCTTGATGGACACACTAGATCTCTCCAAAATAGAGGCTTTGAAATACTTGGAGTCTAATAGTATGGTGATTTTACCTTTATCCATGAAATTCCTCCAAAATTCTTCTCCCTTATGCAACAATACATTCAAGTTAACACAAACAACTCACCCTCATGCTTCATTAAAGTCAAGACAAGACATACATCTCACAAGATGTGAAGGGCGGGACATCGAAATTTGATAATTCCGAGATTTTTTTTTTTTTTTTTGTAGATTTTTTCACTCGAAATATTGGTCCACTCAGTTCAAGTCAATACGTACATTTATTTTTGTATCACTTTTCCAACTCCAATACTATTTTTCATTATAATAATGCAGTATTCTCTCCGTTGAAGAATTTTTCACTCAATTTATTCACCCATATTCCCACTCAAGTCAAGTCAATACAAACATTTCTCATATCACTTTTCCATCTTGATCAATATTTTCCCACTCAAGTCAAGTCAATACGTACATTTCTTTCTTTTCACTTTTCCAACTCCAATGCCATTCCAATTCTTTCAATTGCAGAAATTTTCACCCAATCTATTTGCTAACTGAATTCAATTCAATACGTGCATTTCTTTGATCACTTGTCCAATTCCAATACCATTGTTCATTAGAATTGGATAATACTACGATTTTCTCTCCATTGAATAATTTTTCACCTGATTTATTCACCCACTCAAGTCAAGTCAATACAGACATTTCTCCAATACTTTTCCATCTCGATCACCATTTTTCATCAGAATTTGATAATATTGTGATTTTCTCGACAAGATTTGAAGGACGGGACGTTAGAATTCGATAATACTGTGATTTTCTTTGTAGTCTAGAAATTTTCACCCGATTTATTCACCCACTCAATTCAAATCAATATGTACAATGATTTTCTCTCCCTTGAAGAAAAAATCACCACACATATGCCCACTCAAGTCAAGTCATTACATATATTTCTTTGATCACTTTTCCATCTCAATCAACATTTTCTCCACCCAACTTTATATGACGACTATGTTTTATGTTCAACTCATCGCGTTTGAAGGGCATTGGGCATTGATAGTACATGGATTTATCTAAACTTTTTGTCTTTTATATCTTCTCACAAAAACACAAGATCATTAGTATTAACCATCATTAATATTAATTATAAATTAAGTTTTTTACTCGTTTTTTCCAAAGAGGGAATTTGTTCCAAGAAACATTATTGGATACAATAACTTTAAACAATTATTATGCACATTAATATTAATGTAACATGTTATAATTTAAATTTTCAAATTGATTAGATATTATTTTTTGGGTCAATATATTTTGTACTCTATGGGTTCTGCACTTAAATAAATCACATACACCTACCTACTTGTGGGTATTTTGATGCATCCTATTTTTATGCCTTTACCTTATACACCTTCCTTATTGATGACATCGATACATCTCATTCTTGATACAAAGTCTCTTCTATGTTGGACCACTTTCTCTTGAGTTACCCTACATTAGCATAGATGTGCAACTTCCTTGGGATTTCTAGTGCTTAGGTATAGTATTAAGCTCTCGAGTCTTGGACTATTACATTGTTATTGGTATAAATTGTTATCATTAGTTCTAGGCTCATTATTTGTAATTGTGTCCTTTGTCTTCTATATATATATATACCAAGGAAATATAGTTTTAGGGAACATCAAGAGTTTTTTTGTTAAAAAAATGTGTAAAAAAGTTTCCCCCTCAAAGTGATATTGGAATTCATTAACTTTTTATCATTATCAAGGAATAGAATTACTTATTCTTATGATATATGGGTTAATTGGATCATAACATTTGGTATCAGTGCAAAAGATCCTTAATTTGGGCTCTTCTAAACAAGTCATTATAGTATTTCCTCGCAAACGTTTTTTGGAATATTAGATTCGTGTGGGACTTATGGGGTTATAAATAAGAAATATTGAAGTATTTATGGTCAAAATGTCACATTCTTATTCACTATAAATTTAGTATTAGATATAGGCTATAGAAGTTATGTCTTTTTTTTATCAGTCTCAAAACCTTGCTTAAAGCATAAGTTCTACCAAAAAAACTAGAATGTAGAGATTGATAGGTTCAATTGAATAAATATTTATTTTATTTGAAATATAATGAATCAGCTATTATAGGTCCAAAATTCACATCTTAATGAGTTCCAAGTACAAAGTGACAAGTCACACAAGTTTACTCTCTTGAAAGAGGGAAAAAAATGCAAGTTCTTTTAATTCCACCATAACCTTCTCTTGGAGGGTCCAAATTGCATGGGATTAGTGGGATCCTAAAGAGAGAATATCCTAGTACATCTTGTAAAAATTTCATCGACATAATATTTTAATTGGCGAAGTTGTAATAGGTGTAAGGTTGGTCAAGAAAGCAAACACCAAATCGAAGCTTTACAAGGTGTGTCAAATTAAAATTGCCATACCTTTTGATTGAAAGCTCATTTTTTCTTGATTCAAAAAGAATTAGAAAGAGGAAACAAAGGAGAATATACATGTATCAATTTTGGTACACTTGAGCATAGGTTTTTGAAATAGGGACCATAATCAAGAAGAGGAAACAAGGGAGAGTCTATATTCCCACTTTAATTGCTAGCCTTCCGTTAAACAAAAGGAAAAAAAAAAAAAACATATAATAAGATTTTACAATCTCTCTTTATAAAATCAAGATAAATTCATTTTAATTCTAGATTTATTAATCACATAATCCATTAAATATTAGAATTATTAAAAAAAAATCTTATTAAAAATGTTGATTTAATTATTATTTTTTAATTACCTTTTCTTTAAGTTCATCCTAATAAATCTTACACATCATATATCTATATCTATTGTATAATTATTATTAAATATCAAATTAAATTAATTTAGAGATCATACATTACACATTTCTTAATTATAGAATTTTATTTGTCAGTCTAACAACCTACCTAACTTCTTAACTCAAGAAAACTATGGTGATCTTGGAAAGCTTATCTTAATGTTTTTCTAGTACAAAAACAAAATTCTAAAGAATCACTAATAATTATCTACCCTCTTAAGGTTCAATCACTAGTTAAATTAACAAAGTATTTATCCCTATTTTTTTACGGTCAAATAAATAATTTGACCCCACACACATATATAAACATATTATATAATAACAATATATAATATAATATAATATAATATAATATAATAACAATATATAATATAATATAATAACAATTTCCTAAATTTGAATGCTGAATTTTGTGTAAAGCATACATAACACAAGTTATAAATTTTATAGCAAAGATCATGCATAATACAGTTTATAAATTATTTTTATTGCATATGGAGGTTGCAAGTTGCATGCATAGCACATTGCATAAGTTACAAATATTATAGCACAAGGCTCACAACTTACAAGTCAAGGGGATTCTTTGGAAATTGGATCGTATCACCTCCTCAAAGTTGAATTTTTATGAGTGGTTAATAAAAGTCAAGTTGAATTTTTATGAGTGGTTAATAAAAGTCAAGGTTATGATCATTTGAAATTGCTATTTTTAAATGAAAAGATATATGATTTTATAAATAGCATTTAAATGGATAATAAGATAATTTTTTTTTTTAAATGAATGGTTAATAAAAGTCAAGGTTACGGAACGACTTTATATTAGATAGCATTTTTAACTAAGTAGAAGTGCTTTACTTTTTTAAAATTCAATAAAAATTATAAACTATGATATAATAAAAATTAAAATTTTAAGTAATTGTTTTCTTAAATTATGTCAATCATGTTTAATCTTAAATTATGTTAATTATACTTAATATAGTACAAGTTTTAAAGGTTTAACTATTCGTCCATACCATATTTTATTTCCCTTTCAAATTCTTATGGACCCGCCATATTCCCATCCGCCTATGCGATATTTCGTTTCCTTTTCAAAATTTTCTTCCCTCGAAAGAGCACCACCCAGCAAGGGGTAAAAATGATACCACACGAGTACCTTTCAATAAAGTTATCGACAATTTCCCGACGCCTTCCTTTCCTCTGTGTGCCCCACCCACTCAATCGTCAAAAAAATCGTTCGGCATCTCAACAGGACTTCTTTGTTAGAAGAGCCGTATTATATATATGTGTAGATAGACAGGAACACACAAGCACTCACACGCTCTGAAAGAATTTGTAGTCGCAAAGGGAGATATGGATCTTCTGAAATTATTGCTTCTCTTCATGGCCGCCCCTCTGCTTGCAGCATCGTCTATCCACCACGGAGATACTTTATACGACCACATGCCCGCTGGATTTACTCTTTCTCATTCTGCACGCATGGTCAAGGAAGGTGAATTCACGGACCTCGATGCTCTCTTGTCGTTCAAAAAGTCCATTACATCGGATCCATCTGGCTTGCTCTCCAATTGGACGGCAGAGAACTCCGAGAGCATGTGCTCATGGTATGGTATTCGCTGCAAAAAACACACCAGAAGAGTCCTCCACATTGACCTTTCTTGGTATGCGCTGCAAAGTACCCATTGGTTCAAGGGTACCCTTTCTCCGTCTGTGGGCAATCTGTCTTTATTGCGCACTTTCAATATTTCTGGTCAGTTTTTAGATGGAAGAATTCCACGAGAGTTTGGCAAGCTGAAATCGTTGCAAATACTTGACCTCAGCTGGAATGCGCTCGTCGGGTCTATTCCTGTCGAATTGGGCCTGCTGCATAAACTCCACAGCCTGAATCTTTCTGAGAATTATCGATTGACAGGAGGAATTCCACCCGAGTTGGGCCAGCTTAAAACGTTGCGAGTACTTGACCTCAGTGACAATAGGATCGAGGGTTCTATTCCAGTTGAGTTGGGCCAGCTTAAAGCTTTGCGAGTACTTGACCTCAGCGGGAATATGCTCAACGGTTCTATTCCAGTCGAGATGGGCCTGCTGCATAAACTAGAGTTCCTGCTTCTCAAAGGCAACGAATTCTCAGGCAACATACCACGTCAGTTAGGTAATTTGACACAGCTTACACAACTATCGATTTCTAATATTTCTGCTTCTATTCCTTCTGAAATATTGAGACTTCCACTCTCCTATCTGTCTCTTGGTCTTAACCTCACAGGGAACATACTTAAAGCCATTGCCAATTTGACCACGCTGACCCACTTAGCTCTTTATGAAATTGGAGTCACGAACATCCCCAAAGACATTGCTAATCTGAGCAAGTTAACCTACTTAGATCTCTCTTGGAATAGACTCACGAACATCCCCAAAGACATTGGTAATCTGAACAAGTTAACCTACTTAGATCTCTCTGGGAATAGCCTCACTAACATCCCAGACATTGCCAATCTGACCAAGTTGACCACCTTAAACCTCGGTCAAAACAAACTAACCAACATCCCTGAATGCCTTGCCAAGTTGACCAAGTTGACCTCCTTAGATCTCAATGGGAACAGAGTCACTAACATCCCTCAATACATTGCCAATCTGACCAAATTGACCATGTTAGACATATCTTATAACAGAATCACTAACAAGATACCTAAAACCATTTTCAATTTGACTGAGTTGACTGGATTATATTTTTCTTCAAACACATTAACCGGTGACATACCTGAAGCTATTACCAATTTAAAGAACCTTGAATATCTTAGCCTCTCAAATAACAATCTAATAGGCATAATTCCAAAAACCATAGGAAAACTTCATTTATTGAAGTTCTTAGATTTGCATTCAAACAAATTGACTGGACATATCCCATATAGCATAGGTCATCTAAAGGCTCTCTATGAACTAAACATATATAATAACAATTTTTCAGGAAGTATTCCTGAGAGTATTAATGGTTTGGTTTCATTAGAAGAATTAGATCTATCAGAAAACAACTTGGATGGACCGATTCCTAATAGCATTGGCAATTGCACTTCTCTGGCATATTTCTCTGCTCATTCTAATAACATTTCTGGGACATTGCCTGCATCTTTGGCCAACTGTACTCGGCTTCACCAACTGGATTTAAGGAGAAATGAATTGACAGGTGAGCTTCCTCAATACTTCACATATTTTTATGACCTGGGAGTTTTAAGCCTTGGTTATAATAATCTGCATGGTTGCATTCCTCAACACATCACAAATCTTACCAAGTTGTATGTGTTGGATTTATCCAACAACAAATTCAGTGGAAGGATACCAACTCATCTTGAGAGACTCTCTGGGTTTGCAAATGTGTCAAATGCTATTGTATTAAGTTGGGAAATTATTATTGGCATGAAAGGAAATGACTATAATCTGTCATATCTATTGCCTACAAACACTATATTTGATTTGTCTTGTAATAATCTTACAGGAGAAATCCCTTCAAACATAGGAAGCATGAGTATCTTACGACTATTGAATTTATCTGGAAATCAATTGGAAGGACAAATCCCTGCATCTCTAAGTCGGATATCTTCTTTGGAGCAATTGGACTTGTCAAAAAATAATTTGAGTGGATTTATCCCTGAAGTTCTCTCTAAATTATCAATGTTGGCATCTTTCGATGTTTCATCTAACAAGCTCTGCGGGACAATCCCAATGGGGACACAATTTTCCACTTTCAATGTAGCATCTTTTGACAGGAATAAGTGCTTATGCGGGTTTCCTCTACCAACATGCACGCAAAAGGATAAGCCAAAGAATATGAGTAATGCTAAAAGGGGATGGTTGAGATATGTTGATGAAGAGATGTCTTTGATAGCATTAGCATTGGGACTGGGGATTGGATTTGGTGGAGTTGTTGCTATGTTCATTGTTTGGGACAAAGCAAGGCATTGGGTGATGGGTGTGCCCTCTAAAAGCACACGAAGACCATT
>ML799238.1:180232-193921 GCA_009831015.1 Picea engelmannii
CAAAGTACAATGCATCAAAAATGAAGAAGGAAAAAAAGATAGTTGCTAGACAATTGTGTCCTTCACTCCAAGACGCTCACGCAGAATGTGGAATTTTCGCTCAGTGAAAGTCTTGGTGAATATGTCGACATTCTATTCAAATGTAGGACAGTAATGAAAATCGATGATCATGTCATGAACCAACTCTCTAATGTAATGCATATGGATATCGATGTGTTTTTTTCACTATTGGTTTACAGGATCTTTGCAAAATTTGAGCGTGCTCTTGTTGTCACACCAGATGATAGTCAAACTATGGAATTTGATACCGAACTCATAGAGGAATTTTTTAATCCAAAGTTCCTGAATAGTGATGTTGATTGCTCCTCTGTACTCGACCTCTGCTGATGATAAAAAAAAAATTGACTTCTTTTTACTTGACAAACAGATAGGACTGGAACCCAAACTAAACACGTACCCAAAGGTGGACTTGCAATGTATGTTATTGCCGTCCTAATTAGAATCTGTGAATCCCATGAGATCCATTGCACAACTTGCTACATAGTGAATTCCATATTTGATGGTACCCTGAACATATCTGAGGATGTGCTTGGATGGAAATTTATCTCAAAATGTAGAAACCTTAGTGAATCTTGGTATTCCTTAATATGCAAACAATAAAATGTTTGGCGATATTTTTGTAAAAATATTCAAATTTCTAAGGATTTTATATAGTTTCTATAAACTTTGGGCTATTTTTAAGGTAAAATATTTTTATTATGTAGAATTTGGGAGAAATGTTTTTAGAAAAAATGGAAATTTGCGAATCCTTTTTTGGGAAAAAGCATGGAAAATCATCCCATGGGCAAAATTTAGCCCCTAAAATTTTCCCTATTTCCCCTACTGCATATGAGAGATCTAGTGAGGTGTGGGTGAGATACAAAAGGATCCCCACTAGCTGCCAATACAAGGTGTTGTCCACTAATGGTGTATATTCGGCATCCTCGAGACTTACCCCAGAAAAGAAGGATGTGGCTACAAAGTTGTAGTCTATCATGTGTAATCTTACCAAGAGATCCCTGACTTACTTAGTTTGAGACAACTTGATTCCTAAGGAACCCTGACTGATCTCAAGACCAAGGAAAAAGTGAAGTGGACCCATGTATATCATAGAGACCCTGTCATGCAAAATATCTTTGAATGGAGTAATTGTTGAGGCTAAGCTACCTGTGATCAAGAGGTCATCTACATATAGAACTAAGATCAAGAAAGAGTAAGAGGTCCTCAACATATAAACATTGGGATATGATTTACATCAAAAAAAATGTGAAGAAAGTAAATAGGAATCCATCTTCGCATACCATGCTCTAGGCGCCTACTTGAGGCCATAGAGTGACTTTTTCAGTTGACGTACTATAGATGAGTTTTGCATGAACCCCTGAGATTGATCCATGTAAAACTCCTCTAAGAGATCCCTGTGAAGAAGGGAATTATTCACGTCCATATGGTGAATTTCCCACCCCTTGGCTACCACAATGGAAAGGGCCAAGCAGATGGAGTCCATCCTTGCTATTGGAGATAACGTCTCATCATCATCAATCCCCTGGATCTGCTGAAATCCTTTGAAAAACATTCTTTCCATGTACTTGTTGATCTTCTTGTTTTCTTCCCTCTTGGTCCTATAGACCCATATGCATTTGAAAAAATTCCTATCTGAAGGAAGTAGAACTAGATCCCAATTCTGGTTCTCGAGGTGAGAGTTGTACTCCTCCTGAATAGCGGATTCCCAGAAGGGATTCCATACAACCTTCACATAGGTGTGCATGTACGAAGATAGAACCATATAACAATGTGTGGGAATCACATGTTTATAGTTGTAATTGCATGAGGAGGTTTCTCAAACCGGGGTCTTGTCCTCCTCAGATCCGTTGGATCCCTTATAAGGTCACATGTTTCTTGTAGGGTGGATTGTGCCCACTTGGGCATCTGCTATGGCTCATCATTTACATGCACATCATCATCTGAATCTGATTCAAAATAAAATTTTAGGCCTGATATGAATGTGTGGACTCATCATCTCAACTGTCTAATACATGTTGAAGTACAAAAGTCTATGCATGTGGCTCATGTTGTGCATACATGGGACTTTCCTCCAACTGAACGTTGTGCTCAATGATGAGCTTATATGTTGAGGGATAAATCAACCTGTAACCTTTCACACAATTAGGATATCCCACAAAGATTCATGTTGGTCTCTGAGGATCTAATGCCTTCCTTTTTTCAGAGGGTATGCGTGCCCATGCTCATGATCCAAAGATTCATAAGTGGGCAACTTCCGTTTTGATGCCACTCTAGGCCTCAAAAGTTTTCCTATCCTTTATAGCTCTGTGATGAGATCTATTTTGTATGTAATTAGCACAATTAAGTGCTTCAACCCAAATATTGGAGGGGAGGGACCTTGCATTCATCATGTAACTGACCATCTCTTTGAGAGATCGGTTCTTCCTCTCAACTACCCCATTTTGCTGCAATGTGTATGGTAATGTATGTTGTAATTGTATACTTGCCTCATCATAAATATGCTAGAGATCCTTGTTTACATACTCCCCCCCATTATCTGTGTGGAGGATCTTGATCTTCTTCCTGAACTAAGTCTCTACATACACTTTGAAGACTTGGAGATGCTCAAAAAATTGGACTTTTACCTAAGAAAATATACCCAAGAGTGTCATGAGTAATCATCAATAAATGTAAGCACACACCTTGCCTTGATGATGGATGGATGAGGAAAAGGACCCATGAGATCACTTTGGAATAGATCCAAGGGAGAGGAGGCCCTCCGAGCCTTCCCTTTCTCAATCTTCTCTTGAGGATGTTTTCCAAGAACATATCCTTCACAAATTCCATCGGAAAAGTGTATGTTGGGAAAGGATTTTACCATTCCCTATTTGTTGAGTTGTTGCATGTACTTGAAATTTAGATGAACAAAAATCTCATGCCAGAGTCTACTATCATCATCAACATGAGTCAATATCAATGTGGAATCATATTTAGAAATAAAATTAGAGAATGTATACAACCGAGACTAGTGATTTACCTCACCGAAAACAATCTTGTAGTTGTCATATGGTCACGAAATCTAGTGTGAATTCCACCCTTTTTCTTGTGCCTAAATGTGCAACCTTATAGACAAAGAGTAGATTCATGAAGAGTTTTGAAACATGCAAGAATTTCTCAAAACTTCCATGTTGGATCTCTACTCTCCCTTGTTCAATGATCTCTACTGGAGTATCATCACCCATGAGGATGCGAGAACCCATGCATGCAAATAAAGAAGATAAGACATCATGTGTGGATTCCATGTGATGGGATGCCTCTGAATCGAAGATCCATGCATCGATAGAAGAATGAATAGAAATCAAATCATGTGAAATACCTCATTTTTCTGGAGCTTGGTCTCCTGAACTCTTCTTGGCATTCTCTAGAATGCAATCCCAAAGTTTGTTCTGTTGAAGTTTCTACGCCATGAGGTCTATTTTATTTTTCATGCATGATGATTCAGGATGGTGGACGTGATTGCAATAACAACATTTTGTCTTCCCTTTCTTTTCCTTTCCACCTTTTGAGTCATAGGATTCATCGAATGGTTTGGAATTGATTTCCTTCCTTTGCTCATGATCCTTCTTTCCCTCTCCTTTCTGCTTGGAATTCATATTGGATTTGTTGTTTCTCTCATACACAAAAAGTGCATGTGCCTTGGTTCTCTTGATTATTCCAATCTAGATGAGCTTATATTGCTCATGCCTTAGGGACTGAATGAACTAATCCAGTGATGGAATTTTGTAGGTTTCTCCCGATGTGAACCTCACTTGATGTAAAGTTGAGACAAACACTGGATACTTTGAACCAAGTTTTGACAAATTAAAATTATCAATTTCTTGTGTTGATTTGATTTGTCAACACCACATCCATTTAGCTGACTAAGAAGGGATTTAAACTTCATGAAGAAGTCCTGGATATTATCAAATCTTCTCAGATCCTGTAATGTCCCCATCCACCCAGGCTGGGCCATGTCACCCACGATCCAAAATTTTGACTCTTCGATACCACAATGAAATGTACCTAAATGATGTACCCAACTTACTGCTAATTAAAGTCACCCAAAGGTCTAGTGTGCAATTAATGTCATATTGTGCGAAAACATTTGAGGTAATGTACACAACCCAAACAGGTTTGCGCCACACCACAATCAATCCTATTGTTTCAAATTATAACGACAAAAGTAACTTGAAATAAAAATGTTCACTCAAGCATACTGAAAAATAAGTGTAAGACCACTCCAAACATGTGAAAAATACCACACTCATAACCATACAAAGCACTCGAATACCAAAGCCTTCATAATTGTTATTATTCCACTTGCAAGTCACTTGCTTTCCCGTGCATGCAGACTACTTTTCCATGCACATAGAGAATCCAATCACTTGTGCAGATGGACCACTTTTTGTGTGCATGGTACTTCTAGCCTCACTCACAAAGCTTTTGATGATTTACAGGACTATCTTAACAAAATTTACTTATCAACTAGCATACTCAAAATATACGAATATTATGCTAAATACTTACATAATAGACAACATTAACAGAATAAAAACCATTCTTCATATACAATAATATGAAAGTAATAGATCATAATAGATACAAATGAATAAACACTTAGTAACCAAGCAAGCACATAAGAAATCTCATCTTTGATGAAAAGTCACCAACTACGCGTGTGACTTAGACGTTCCTCCCAACCATAAACATTGCTTCTCATAATATTTCAGCAACAGTTCACCCCTGAGTTGGGGCTATAAATCCATTGGGAAAAATGATTCCTAGTGCCAATCTATGGTATAACAAACAACGAAATTGCTCAATCCAAGGTGTCGACTGTTGCAACTAGTCTATAGCCCCTCATTCCCCACATGTCTGTCCCATCCCAGGAAGTGTTCCCCTTCTCTGCTCAACAATCCTTCAACTGCCCCACTTCCCTTTCAGGGCTTCAGCAACAAGTCAGATCAAGAAGTCTCAGAGCACTGCAACTAATTCCCAGTGCACCAGGGAACAATTCCCAACCAATCTCTCAACTGGAGAGATTGCTCATGGGCCTAACAACCCACCTCTTGGAAAAACTATGGGATGATAACCCACTTCTTAGACAACCTATGGTCCTAAAAACCTGCTTCTTCAATCGCACCAAGATTTTCCCAAGCATAGGGTTAAGCCATTAACATAATTACAACAAAATACAAACTTCTATTCCTCTGAATGATGGAGGAAAACAATGGATGATCCATGAATTACACTAAGGCCAACAATATATATTGCATGCCTTAAACTTGACACTTTCCACCTTCATAATTAAATTTATCCGCTTGGCGACTCATTCCCATCCCTCAAGAACTTAAAATAAATAATATATCCACAAATTACACTTTTCAGAAATATTATTAAAATATTTCCCCTTTTTCCCTTTTTCGGTGGAGCTCACCCTCCGTCTCTTTTCGTCTGAGTTTGTCTGCATGCAATGATGTAATATATTAATAACTTGAGTGTGATACACTTTACAAGAATAAACGCATTATCCTATTTGCGTCCTGGCTCACCAGCCCAATAATCACACAAGCTCTCCAACCTCAAAACATATACATACATCTATGTACATCACAATCATTCCTGCACACTTTCTTGAGTGCGCACAACAATGTGGAATATGTGAACCCCACCTTGATTCACGATCCACCCACATAGTTCAGGTACGCGCAACACTATGGAATGTTTGCACCTTTTTCTTTAGTTACAAACCTGACACACTACTCAGGTGCGCGTAAAACCAAAACGACTCACCAACCTATATGTTCATTACATTTACACTTGTTTCCAATGGCTCACCAACCTATATGGACGATTATATCACACACTAATCAGGTGCATGCAAAACCAAAATGGATCGCCAGCCTATATGCACAAATAAAAATGGTGTTCATCTTAGGGACATTACATTCCCCTCATGTTACGACCCCAACTGTTACGACTACAAGCGAAGCAGAAAGTACAATTTTTTTTTGTTTTTAGGCAAGAAGGAAGCGACGACAAACAATTGAACCACACAACCTGACGACGAACACAAGCTTGTAGTTCAGGAAACAGACAACTATGACTCCACGCCCTAGCACAAGAGCAACTAGGTGAAACATGCATAAATCAAGAAGGAAACGAACTACCCACCTGACACACACAACACGACAATGCCTACAAGCTAAGGACAACATCCACAATCCCGACCCAATGACCTTAATGACCAATAACTGGAACCTTTATGGCACGCAACCCAATGCATATAGGCGTTACACCCCAAGCACTAACAACAACTTACAACGATAAAAAACACCCACAACGGGAAGCATATACTCTGACCATGTTATCATTCACCTCTATCCAATAGGGCATGCCATGATCCCCTCATCAGGGATCATGCCGTCCCCAGGCGATAGGCGTGACAACAACCCTGGCACCACCTAACCTATCTAGACCATGGACTTAAGAACAATCCAACGTGCTAGGAGCCGAAGTAACGGACAAGAATACTACACCCACACCCCAAGAAACAGGTTGACAAGACACAAGATGGTGTCAATAAAGAAAAATGCACAAGCTATTACATGACTTCACCAACAACCCAAACCATCTACACGACTTCGCCAACAACCCAAACCAACCATGTAAGCAAGAGGTCTAAGTGGAGTGAGTTGTTACCAAGCTACTATGGTCATATAAGTTATCATATGGTGACCTAAGTTAGGCATTGAACAACATCAAGAAACGTTGATTAACAACACCCACTATCCATTAGTTTAAGTGAACTATTGAATCATGTTGCTTATATAATAATCAATTTGTTGTCTAAATTAACAAGTCTAAATTCATCAGTAAATACAAATCTAAATTAATGATTTAACAATATATAACAATAATAACAATATCAATATATAACGCTATTAATCTAACATTGTTAACAATATTAGTATAATATGCTATTAACAATATTAATATAAAACACTATAATTATAACACTATTGACAATATTAATTTACCACGACTGTCTAGAAATATTAACAATATTAATGTATAACCCGTTGTCTATAAAATGCCATTCGGATGTCATTCCTTATTCCATTAGATAAACACATTTTCCTTTAGTTGTATTTTAAATTGGCAGTATGTATCTGGGTGTAATCAATTCGCTACAAGCATGTTGGGTAAGACATTCAATATTAATCGCTAAAAAGATGTTCAGTCTATACTATATTGTTGCTAACTATTATTAAACATAACACATATAAAAAGGTTGTCACTTAATTATGGTTACTGTCAACGCTGGTATACCATCAAAATTTACTGCCATTATTTACTATTGGTATATTAATTAAGTGTTGTCAGGAATCAAGGTAGTATTGTTACATCCATCATGGGCAAATCTAAATCGCTGACATAAGGGAATATAAATAATTGTTATAAGGAAAAGAAAAATTGCTATTGCACAAAATCCAGAGAATCGTTGTCACGATAGCATAAATAAAATCGCAATACTAAATCACGGTCACATAATTCGCTGCCATAAATAACACAATTAAAATCAATTTACTACATCACAGTCACATAATTCACTGCCGTAGATTAGCACAATTAAAATCTCATTTCTATATCACAGTCACATAATTCGCTGCTAGAAAAAAGGAAAAAATAAAGAAATTGCTGGCATTCGGGGTTCATCAAACGAAAACGGAGGTAGCTTGTGAGTGAGTAAGGAGCTGGGTGAATGGGTGAGTAAGGAGTTGTGGCTATCAACAATAATAAATATGTAGGAATAAAATACAATTAAGAATTACACCTCTTTGCAGATGCATAATTTTCTACAAATTATGGTCAGATATTTGTTTTCTGGAAGTTATAAATCTTGAACAATAGGGTAATGGAAACCCACTTGAATCTCTATTTTTTTTTTTTTTTTTGGTTTCTGTCAATTGCATAGTTAATAACTCTACATATTTAAACCAAAATTCCTCGATTATCCACAGGCGGTGAGCAAGTTTGTAAATCAAACGATAGAAATACGGAACAAGTATGATTACATACTAACACTTGAAGTCTCATCAACCTCAACAGTGTATGAGCTACATGATACTATCAAAGAGAAAAATTGTAAGTAAATAACTATTTCACCCTGGATCAAAACATGAAGATACACCTTACCTCTGAGATTGATTTTCACCCCGTAACAGAATATGAAAACTTCTGAAAGTATTTATTTTGGGTTCTCTAGAGCTTAAGACTTATATCAATACAAACCTAGATCGAAGTAGTATAAACAACAAAACAAAAGGGAAATTCAGAGTTGATATTTGATTTGTGAAAAAAAAATGCAGACAAAACATTGTTTTGATTAAAAAGCTACTCCATACTTTCGAACAAGTGAAGTAAAATGAATTTTAATCACAATAACCATGATCAAATGGACTAAACGCACTTCAAAAGAACTATATGCAAAACTAAACACGATAGATTGAAACCTTGATTTCCCACAGAACAACTTTATTCAACAACCATTAAAACGAAACAAACAACATTCAATTTCAAGTTCTTCTCTTCCTGCTATAGATTGGATGGGATGAGCACCGATTGCAGAGGTAAACTTGGTTGATTCATGGATAAACACCCAGGGATTTCTCTATTCCTCAACATGTTCACATAGATGAGATTAAGTGTGGTGTCACTATTTAAGATGGTTGTTGAATCGTATGAAGACCAAACGTAGCATGAGGAGACACAACAGGTGGGACGTCGGGCTACATACTGCAATTCAATGTTTTGTCTCTTTCACACCATGGCATCTTGTTTGAATGCGATGGGAAGTGGGCTCCATTATCCATCACTGTATGACCAAAATGTATAAACGTAGTCTGATTTCATAATTTTTGGATTGGTGGTCGTGGTCATGTATAAAGACAAACACTCAACCAAGAACAATCAACAGGGGTAGACAACTGGGCAACACTATCCTTCGTTCATCATCCATGCACAGAAAAGTAGGGCATTAGAATCTATAGGTCGCTATGCATCGAAGTGATGACCGTCGATTCGGCTCCTGGCCGACTACTCAGGCATGCACTGATGATCTAGGGACGAGGACGAAAGATAAGGCACAACCTCTTCAATTAATCAATAAAACATACAAAACAGTCATAGCAATCAAGGATTGGTGGTTGAGGAGATCAATCGATGCAGCGAGCATAAAGCTATGATGAATCTATGTTCTCGATAAAAAATCTAAGTAAAACACTTTTCTTCACACAATAAAATGTACAGAAATGAAAATGCAAGATCAATAGTAATCTACCATGCAAAATAAAAGCATGTGTATTGTATCCCAAGGTGACAGCTTTGAGTCATTGTTCCACACGCTCCATGCCACTCCCGCTTGCCGACCGATGTGACTTCACCGGTACCTCCCAACCAATGCTAGGGGTACTCTTCTTCCCCCTTAGCCCCCCAAGCCGCAAAAGGGCCACACACTCTAACCCAAGGAACAACTAGAAACCAGCTCGCCTTGAAAGGTTGAGCTACCACTTGTACCCAACTTACCCAAGTTGGGTATCCCAACTCCCACAAGATAAGTCAGTCAAGTAAAAAAATTTGTAGTGTAACGTTACGCCAAAAAGAAGAGCTCCATCCTCCTTTATATAGAGTTTCTAAGTGATTTCTTTCCCAAAATCCCATTTAATTTATTTTTCAATAATTTAATTAAAAAAAAATCCTCCCCAGTACACATGTCACCCATCCCCTTCATTGCACCAGAAATAAATTTCATTAATTATTTAATTACTCCTATTTCCCTCACCCACCTAAAAGCATTCCTAGATTCGCTCCTAGGTGTCTCCATATTCCCTTACATATTTTAATGACTTACGCCTTTACTAAATTTCTAGTTGAGTTCAATTTAGAAAGTTCTTAAAGGCAAGATTCCTTATGTTTCCCTTTTTCTTTATGTTTCCCTCTTTTTCCCTTAGTTTCCTAATTCTTTTAAATTTCCCTCTTTTTCCCTGAGTTTCCTAATTCTTTTAAATTTCCCTCTTTTCCCTTTTTATCTAAAACTCAAATTAGCAAGTGTAGAGAATTACGTTTCTCCCCTTTTCTTTTTAATTAATAAATTTTAATTAGTAAATCTAACAAATAATCATTTCCCCCTTTATAAGAATTTAATCCCCCAAAGAAATTTGATTTTAATAAATTAATTGAATTTCTTACCACCTTCTCGTCCCATGTTTAATATGAATATTTTTTTTTTTTTTACCACAAGTATCACTTCGGCCTAGATTTTAATTTCCTAGGTTGGGCGACATTTTTATTAGGGAAATTGTTTTTAAATCTTTTTGGTCACATCATTCATTCTAAGGCCATCTAGGTTTATTAATTTATTAGTTAACAACGCTACGTGCCCTTCAGGATGCACTAGGTTCTCCAAGGGTGTCACTTGCCTCATTTTTTTTCCCTTGCACGATCTACCCTTCAGGATGCACTACGTGCTCCAAGGGTGCCACTTGCCTTTTTCCATTTTTCTTGCACGACGTTCCCTTCAAGACGCACTACGTGCTCCAAGGGTGCCACTCAAATCTTGATTGACTTGGTAGACATCAAAAACCCCTGGAGTCAATACTCCGCCAGGAAATCTTATGGGAGACTAAGGGCCTCTAAGGAATAAGGCCCCTGCCTTATTGCGCACCCCTTAGAATCATCATGAACAACTCTCGTAGTCTTCCCTCACGACATCATGGGTCTTCTCGAACTAGGTAATCATTAACCTATATTTCGAGCCACAGGGGGAGTGCTAGTAGGTTGTGGTAGGGCTGTTGTCCACACCTCTCCCTCAACGTCTTTGGTGGTAGTGTGTGGCCCCTCTACTCCAGATGTGAGTCTGGTCGGCAAGCTATCGTCATCTTGCGTCATCAATGAATCATGTCAGAAATAAAATCAATCATCATAACATCTAATCAGATGTGCATATGGCATATCAACAATAATAAAAACTCAATAGTCCACTCCCTGACTTGATCCAAAGTCCAAGAGGTTTCATCGATGCCTCTGCATCCTCGAGGTCCACAGTCTTGCACACTCATGAGAACCCAGTCAGAAGCACATGTCTAAGTAAATACACGAAACAACATATAATCACATCCATAATGCCTCATAATCATAATCAACGGCCAATAGTATAATAATCCGGATCACTTGCAAGAAAGTGTCCTCAAAGAATAAGTTTGCTTGGTGCACGCAAGAGCGAGATATTACATACACCCCCTCTTGGTCTAAACTTCGTCCTGAAGTTTCACAGTATATAAGTGTCAAAATAATGTGTATCACAGTATCATAAGTCTATGTATCAAACAAAAATGGAAACTGCTAGCGCATATCATATGCCTCCTCCCAGGTCGTCGAGTGCGGACTATAGTTGTCCCACTGAACCTTGACCCGATCTATCGTTCGACGTCATAGCTTTCGAATGCGATGATCTAGGATGTGGATTGGCTCAGCTGTGGGCACCCCCTCATCTAATACCTGCAAGGAAATCATGTCAATAACATGTGTAGGATCACTAATATATGTCTCAAAATAGATACGTGAAAAACATCGTGCATACACCTCAAATAATCAGTCAAGGCTAGTCAATAGGCCATGGGACCCTTCCTCTCCACAATCTCGAAAGGTCCCATGTACATAGGAGATAGTTTAGCTCCCTTTCCAAACTTGATTGAACTCTTATGTGGTTTTACCCGCAAGAAGACTTGATCACCAACTTCGTAACTATGGTCGACACGGTGCACATCAACATAACTCTTTTGTTGATCATGCACTTCTTTGATCCTTTGTCTTATTGTTTTCATTTGATCTTCCATTTCTTGGATCGCTTCTGGTCCCAGCAGGACCTTATCCTCAAGCCAATCCTAACTCAACGGTGTCTGACATGGTCACCTGTAAAGAAACTCGAAAGGCTCCATCTTAATGGTGCTTTGGTAATTGTTGTTATAAGCGAATTATACCAGTGACAATAATTCTTCCCAATGCTTTTGTTGGTCCATCACGTACATGCACAAAATGTCTTCCAAAATTTGGTTGGTTCATTCGGTCTGCTCATCTATCTCTGGGTGATATGCAGTACTAAATTTAAGTTGGGTTCCCAAGGCCTCTTGGAAACTAGTCCAAAATCATCCAGTAAACACCGATCCTCGATTGGATATAATCCTCTTAGGCACACCATGCAGCCTCACAATCTCACTATTGAAAACTCTAGCTATGTTAGGTGCCCGATACGTCATATGCACAAGAATAAAATGAACACTCTTTGTCAAAGTGTAGACTATCACAAAAATCGAGTCGTGTCTCCTTGCTGTTAGTGGCAATCCAACAATGAAATCCATCGAAATAACCTCCCGTTTTGATTCTAGAATAGCGTGTGGTTGTAGTAATCA
Organism: Picea engelmannii; assembly: GCA_009831015.1. Taxonomy (NCBI): domain Eukaryota; kingdom Viridiplantae; phylum Streptophyta; class Pinopsida; order Pinales; family Pinaceae; genus Picea; species Picea engelmannii. The sequence goes on from ML799238.1 coordinate 192,781, forward strand.
TGTTGGATGTCTATGTTTAGCCTTTACCTGCTGACATTCTAGACATTTGGCCACATAGTTTACTATGTCTGTCTTCATTCCTTTACAGAAGAATAAGGGTTTAAGGTTCGCCCTCATCTTCGTGACTCCCGGTTGAGCCATGTACACTGCTCTATGAGCCTCGTTTAGGATCAAACTCCTCAACTCATCATTCGGTGGTACGTAAATCTAATTTTTAAACCTCATTAATCCATCTTCCTCAAGCTTAAATAGTTCAAACATTGGTACCATCATTCTTTTTTGTCCGATAAAATACTTGACCTCTTTGTACCAGTCATCGTCGCATTGTAAAGTTAGAATCTTTTCACGTAGATTCGTCTGAAGAGGAAACACCGAAAAGATGTGTGGTCTTTGACTTAATGCATTTTCCACTCGGTTCACTGTTCCTTTTATGTAAGTAATCTCGAAATTGTACTCGCTAAGCAATTCTAACCAACGTCGTTGTCATGCGTTCATGTCGCTTTGTGTAAAGATGTGTTGTAGTCCACAGTGGTTTGTTTTTAGTTCAAATTTTCATTCAACAAGGTGTTGGTCACTATAATTGCTTAATTAATTCAAACAACTAAGTGAAACATAAATTATCAACCCAGGGAAGTCTTTTGTTTCAAAGATAGCCACGCACTGTATATGCTCAATTCCAAAAGCACTTAGTGTTGTAGTAAAGAAATCATTCTATCTATACTTGCTGAAGTGCACTGAATTTCTGAATTAAATCACAGAAAGGAAATCTCCCTAATTGCAATTCCTTATAGTTCAAATTAAGAATCCTGGATTACATTTCAAAGTATCATTGCAGTGGGAAAGAACAACTATCTTGCAATCAGAGAACATGACCCTTATTCTCAAACAGAGATTCAGTACTAACACTCTTTCATGAAAACAATAATGCAGAAAACAATAAGCTCTATCTAACAGAGAACAAAGCACTTAGTTCCTTTCTGTCTAAGCAGGAGCCTTTTGGCCTTACTTCTGTTTAGCACACTTGTGAGATTGAAGTCTACAGAGAACAAGGCAATCTGATTCCTTTCTTTCTAAGCAGGGATCTCTAACCCAGTTCTGATTAACACAGGAAAAGTAAACAACGAATAGGATGTTTTGGTTC
>ML799238.1:206829-242466 GCA_009831015.1 Picea engelmannii
TTTCTAAATCAGCATAGGGTGTCCTATTCTCATGCAACCGAATGCTAATACAGGAGCTGACGAGGCATTGTTGTTACGGCTGGTGTAACAGCTTCTTCTCATAGCTGCTGATGTTGTTTCAGCATCGCAATTCACGGGTTGTTCAGCCACGTGAATCGCGCCCTTTGACTGTGTCGGCCTTGACTGCTAACTGTCAGGGTTCGTGTTTCAGCATCATGGCGGTCTCCACTGTGTCTCAGCATCTGCATTCTGAACTGAGTGACAGCTCCGTGTTTCAGCATCTGCATCCTCGAACTATGTAGTTGCTTCGTGTTTCGGCACATGCATCCTCGGACTGTGTAGCAGCTCCGTGTTTCAGCATGTGCGTCCTTGGATTCCGTGTTTCAGCATGGACTGTATAGCAGCTTCCGTGTTTCAGCATCGGTCTTGAATACTATTCTGCAAATATGGACACTTATGTACTTCTAATCAATGGTTAAGTACGAGAGTGATGTAAAATATCATGCAAAACAAATTAAACGTGTAGTGATGAGAAAGGACGTTGTGTACCTTGGAATAATCAGGTGGAATGATAGTATAAGTCTAAATACAGGTGATGAAGGATATAACAATGGCAAAAAGTATGGGCAAAAAGGGTACAATATGTGGTCCTAACACAAGGTAGTGTCTCCAAACCTTCAAGGCATATGAAATGACTAAGAACTCCAAATTGTGCGTCGCATAGTTCTCCTCATGCCTTCTCAGTTTCCTCGAGATGTAAGCGATCACTCGACCTTCTTACATCAAGACTTCACCTAAGCCTTCCTTGGATGCATCAGTGCATACCAAGAAGTCCGCGTCCATGTCAGGAACTTTTAGTATCGATTCTATTGTTAACATTTCTTTGAGCTTTTGAAATGCTTCTACACATTTCTCGTTCTTCTTCTGCAATTCTGTGATCAGATTTTCTATCTTCGAAAATCCCTCGACAAACTGTCAACAATATCCTGCTAAACCCATGAAGCTATGCACTTCCGAGACATTCGTCGACGTAGGCCATTCCATAATAGCATCAACCTTTGTTGGATCCATGATGATACCTTCACCGGAGATGACATGCCCTAAGTAGTGAATCTTCAATTGATAAAATGAGCATTTAGACAATTTCCCATACAATTTGTTCTCTCATAGACACTGTAGTACCAAGCGCAAGTTCTCGTCATGCTCCTCCATCTTCCAAGAGTAAATCATAATATCGTCAATGAATACTTGGACGAAATAGTCCAAGTACTCACAGAACACCTCATTCATCAAACTCATAAATACCCCTGGGGCATTTGTTAATCCAAACGGTAAAACAATAAACTCATAATGTCCAAACCTCATCTTAAAGGCGGTATTAGGGACGTTATCCTCCTTGATCTGTAACTGGTGATACCCTGATCTCAAGTCGATCTTGAAAAACACTGTCGCACCCTTCATCTGATCAAACAGATCATCTATCCTTGGCAACAGATACTGATTCTTGATCATTGACTTGTTCAATTGATGATAGTCAATGCAGAGTCTCCACAACCCATCCTTTTTCCATATGAAAATAATAGGCGCACCCCACGGTGACACACTTGGACATATAAGTCCCAAGTACAACAACTCCTTCATTTGCATTCTCAAATCCTGTAACTCTGGGGTCAACATCCGATACGGAGTTCTAGCTATCGGTTCAGTCCCCGGTTTTAGGTCTATGGTAAAATCCAATTATCTCTCTGGCATCATCCCAGGTAACTACTTCGGGAAGACGTCTACAAACTCTCTCACCACTGAAAGTGTTCCAGACCTTCCACTACTCCCTTTTTCGTTTAACACAAGGATTGCATAAAGCTTACATCCCTTGTGCATGATCTTTTGTAGCTGGAAGGAAGAGATGAACCTCAGGGAAACTCCCTAGTTCCGACCTAAAATCATGCGTCTTTGTCCCTCATCATCGACCCAGCTCAACTATTTCATCTTACAGTTGAGTATTGCCTCATGTGCTTCCAACCAGTACATACCAATCACGACGTCGTAATATCCTAAGATCGTGACGTACAAGTTGACCCTGGTGACAAAATCCCCCAGGTTAAGTGCACAACCCATGACCTTTCCTCCAACCTTCTGTTTGGCTCCCGAAGCCATCTCTACAAATATAAAATCATCCTGTTCGACTGCCTTTACCTTAATCCTTTTTCCATTGCACCATAAATGAAGCTCTTGATAGCACCGAGATCTATCAAAATATTAAGGGTCTGCTCAGCAACGATACCTAACGTCTCGAGCATAGTTGACTGGTGCTCTGCCTGGAAGTTATTCACCGCTGCATGAATCCAATGGGCTTTGCCCAAATCTCCCACAGTGGTGGGTCTAGTTGATCCAAATTCTCTAGTCCTCTCTATTGGGCAGTCACGCTAATAGTGTGGCTCCCATAATTCCAACACCCCTTCTTCGGTCTAGTACTCCTGGTACCCGAAGTAGAAGCTGACGACCCACTGACCTGGAATCCCGGTCTGTTCTGTTGAACAGGCCTAAACTGTTGTTGTTGCAGATGACGTTGTTGTTGATGTTGTGGTCCCTGATAAGGAGTCTACTGCTAAGGCACTGGTTTTCGAGGTGTAGTGAAAGTGGATCCTCTCTAGAAGCCATGATATCCTAGCGTCTGTCTAGCTGGTGTTTGATGCTGCTGCGCACTAGATGACATCTGCCCTGTTGGTCTCGTTGGAGTCCTGCTTTGACCCCCTCTAATAAGCTCCTCCTCTACTATGAGGGCCTTTTGGATGGCATCATGCAAGGTCTGAGGCATTAGAATCCTAACCTTTGCACGTATGCTGACGTTAAGGCTAAACAAGAATTTGTTGAACTTAAGTTTCACGGTATTAAGATGCGAAGAATATTGAAGCAACTCCATAAAATGGGCCTCATACTCAGGCACCGTATGACTGCCCTGTCTCAAGGTGTTGAACTCGTTGAGTTGACACTCAATGAATTCCTCTGATAGGTACCTCTCTCAGAACTATTCCTCGAACAGTTCCCATGACACATCTTCAACGGCCATGTTCAGTTGCGGCATGAGTGTCTTCCACCATAGAAGAGCACTCCCCTTCAGTTGAAAGACCACCATGTGGACCTTCATGTTGGAGGTATAGTCGTGAAGTGCAAAGCACATTGCCATATTCTCCAACCATGCCTCGACGGCTGCGTCGTCCGGGGCACCAAAGAACTCGGGAAATTTTACCTTCTCGAGTTTGCGGTGAATGCTACTAGTACCGACCGGAGCGTGCGATGGAACCTCAGGGGGTGACGACGCCCTGACCCCATCTCTGTCCAAATGGTTTTTTAGTGCCTCAGACATTCGCTGAAAAGACTTCATCATACCAACCACATCACCCACCGCTATCTGCTCCTTCCTGACAATCTGTTCATCTCGCTGGGGGTTAGAACCCTCATACGTGGATGCTACTGGAGGTGTCGCGCCTCCTCCCCTAGCACCCCATCATTTGCCTCTGCAGCGTCCTCTAACCATGATTACCAGCATGAATACAAGTTAAATTAATTAGCAACATTATAATCAAATATCATATCAACAAAAGCCGAAGTGTTCCCTAGTCGCGGGTGGAACCTGCTCTGATACCATATGTTACGACCCTAGCCGTTACGCATTTTTTTTTTTTTTTTTTTAGGGAGGAAGGAAGCAACGACAAACAGTTGAACCACACAACTTGACGACGAACACAAGCTCGCAGTTTAGGCAACAAAAATCTACGACTCCACACCCTAGCACAAGAGCAACTAGGCGAAACATGTGTAAATCAAGAAGGAAACGAACTACCTACCCAACACACATAATACGACAACTCCTACAAGCTAAGGACAACATCCACAATCCCGACCCAACGGCCTCGATGACTAGTAACTAGAACCTCTATGGTGTGCAACCCAACGCATATAGGCATTACACCCCAAGCACCAACAACAACTTACAATGATCAACAACACCTAGAACAGGAAGCACAGACTCCGGCCAAGTTATTATTCGCCTCTATCAAATAGGACGCGCCATGATCCCCTCATCAGGGATCATGCCGTCCCCAGGCGATAGGCGCGACAACAACCTTGGCACCACCTAACCTATCTGGACCATGGACTCAAGAGTAATCCAACATGCTAGGAGACGAAGTAATGGACAAGAAGACTATACCCACACCCCAAGCAATAGGATGACAAGAAGCAATATGGCGTCAATCAAGAAAAGTGTGCAAGCTATTACACGAGTTCGCCAACAACCCAAACCATCTAAGCAAGAGGTCTAAGTGAAAAGAGTGGGTTGTTACCAAGATACTATGGTCATATAAGTTATCATATGGTGACCTAAGTTAGGCACTGAACAACATCAAGAAACGTTGATTAAAAACACCCACTATCCACTAATTTAAGTGAACTACTTAATCATGTTGCTTATATAAGAATCGATTTGCTATCTAAATTAACAAGCCTAAATTTATCAATAAATACAAATCTAAATTAATGATTTAACAATATATAACAATAATAACAATATCAAAATATAACGCTATTAATCTAACATTGTTAACAATATTAGTATAATACACTATTAACAATATTAATATAAAACACTATAATTATAACACTATCGACAATATTAATTTACCACGACTATCTAACAAGACTAACAATATTAATGTATAACCCGTTGTCTATAAAATTCCATTCGGATGTCGTTCCTTATTCCATTAGATAAACATGTTGTCCTTTAGTTGTATTTAAATTGGCAGTATGTATCTGGGTTTAATCAATTCGCTACAAGCATGCTGGTAAGACATTCAATATTAATCGCTAAAAAGATGTTCAGTCTATACTATATTGTTGTTGACTATTATTAAACATAACAAATATAAAAAGGTTGTCACTTAATTATGGTTACTGCCAACGCTGGCATATCATCAAAATTTACTACCATTATTTACTGTCGGTATATTAATTAAGTGTTGTTAGGAATCAAGGTAGTACTATTACATCCAACCATGGGAAATTCTAAATTGTTGACATAAGGGAATATAAATAGTTGTTATAAGGAAAAGAAAAATTGGTATTGCACAAAATCTAGAGAATCGTTGTCACGATAGCATAAATAAAATCGCAATACTAAATCACAGTCACATAATTCACTGCCATAGATAACACAATTAAAATCTCTTTACTATATCACAATCACATAATTCGCTGCCATAGATTAGCACAATTAAAATCGCATTTCTATATCATAGTCACATAATTCGCTACCAGAAAAAAGGAAAAAATAAATAAACTGTTGGCATTTGGGGTTCATCAAATGAAAACGGTGGTAGCTCATGAGTGAGTAAGGAGCTGGGTGAATGGGTGAGTAAAGAGTTGTGTCTATCAACAATAATAAATATGCAGGAATAAAATACAATTCAGAATCACACCTCTTTGTAGATGCATAATTTTCTACAAATTATGGTCAGATATTTGTTTTCCAGAAGTTATAAATCTTGAACAATAAGGTAATGGAAACCCACTCAAATCTCTAATTATTATTTTTTTTGGTTTCTGTCAATTGCATAGTTAATAACTCTACATATTTAAACCAAAATTCCTCGATTATCCATAGGCGGTGAGCAGATCTGTAAATCAAACGATAGAAATACAGAGCAAGAATGATTACATACTAACGCTTGAAGTCTCATCGACCTCAATGATGTATGAGCTACATGATACTATCAAAGAGAAAAATTGTAAGTAAATAACTATTTCACCCTGGATCAAAACATGAAGATACACCTTACCTCTCAGACTGATTTTCACCCCGTAACAGAATATGAAAATTTCTGAAACTATTTATTTCAGGTTCTCTAGAGATGAAGACTTATATATATATACAAACCTAGATTGAAGTACTATAAACAACAAAACAAAAGGGCAATTTAGAGTTGATATTTGATTTGTGAAAAAAAAATACAGACAAAATATTGTTTTGATTAAACAACTACTCCATATTTTCTAACAAGTGAAATAAAATGAATTTTAATCACAATAACCATGATAAAATGGACTAAACACACTTCAAAATAAATATATGTCGAAATAAACACGACAGATTGAAACCTCGATTTCCCACAGAAAAACTTTATTCAACAACCATTAAAATGAAACAGACAACATTCAATGTCAAGTTATTCGCTTCCTACTATAGATCAGATGGGACGAGCACAAATTGAAGAGGTAAACTTGGTCGATTCATGGATAAATGCCCGAGGCTTTCTCTATTCCTCAGTATGTTGACATAGCTGAGATCGAGTGTGGTGTCACTATTTAGGATGGTTGTTGAATCGTATGAAGATCAAACATAGCACGAGGAGACACAACAAGTGGGACGTGGGGATACATATTGCAATTCGATGTTTTGTCTCTTTCACGCCATGGCATCCTGTTTGGCTGCGATGGGAATTGGGTTCCATTATCCATCTCTGTATGACCAAAATGTATAAACGCAGTCTGATTTCAGAATCGCTAGATTGGTGGTCGTGGTCTTGTATAAAGACAATCACTCAACCAAGAACAGTCAACAGGGGTAGATAACTGGGCAACACTATCCTTCACTCATAATCCATACATAGAAAAGAAGGGCATTAGAATCTATAGGTCGCTATGCACCGAAGTAACGACCGTCGATTCGGCTCCTGGCCAACTTCTTAGGCGTGGACTAATGATCTAGGGATGAGGATGAAAAATAAGGCACAACCTCTTCAATTAATCAATAAAACAAACAGAACAGTCATAACAATCAAGGATTGGTGGCCGAGGAGATCAATCGATGCAGCGAGCATAAATCTATGATGACTCTAAGTTCTCAATAAAAACGCTAAGTAAAACACTTTTCTTCACACAATAAAAAGTACAGAAATGAAAACGCAAGATCAATAGTAATCTACCATGCAAAATAAAATCATGCGTACCATAGCCCAAGGTGATAACTCTGATTCGTTGTCCCATGCGCTCTGTGTTGCTCCCGCTTGCCGACCGATGTGACTTCATCAGTACCTCCCAGCCAACGCTAGGGGTACTCTTTTTCCCCCTTATCCCCCTGAGCTGCAAAGGGGCCACACACTCTAACCCAAGGAACAACTAGCAACCAGATCGTCTCAAAAGGTCGAGCTACCAATCGTACCCGAGCTGGGTATCCCAACTCCCACAAGATAAGTTAGTCAAGTCAAAAATTCTGCAGTGTAACGTTATGCCAAAAATAAGAGATCCATCCTCCTTTATAGAGAATTTCTAAGTGATTTATTTCCCAAAATCCCATTTAATTTATTTTTCAATAATTTAATTCAAAAAAAATCCTCCCCCGTACACATGTCACCCATCCCCTTCATTGCACCAGAAATTAATTTCATTAATTATTTAATTACTCCTATTTCCCTCACCCACTTAAAAGCATTCCTAGATTCACTCCTAGGTGTCCCCATATTCCCTTACACATTTTAATGACTTACGCCTTTACTAAATTTCTAGTTGAGTTCAATTTAGAAAGTTCTTAAAGGAAAGATTCCTTATGTTTCCCTCTTTTTCCCTTAGTTTCCTAATTATTTTAAATTTCCCTCTTTTCCCTTTTTATCTAAAACTCAAATTAGCAAGTGTAGAGAATTACCTTTTTCCCCTTTTCTTTTTAATTAATAAATTTTAATTAGTAAATGTAACAAACAATCATTTCCCCCTTTATAAGAATTTAATCCCCGAAAGAAATTTGATTTTAATAAATTAATTGAATTTCTTACCCCCTTCTCATCCCATGTTTAAATATGAATAAATTATTTCTTTTTACCACAAGTATCACTTCAACCTAGATTTTTATTTCCTAGGCTGGGCGACATTTTTATTAGGGAAATTGTTTTTAAATCTTTATGGTCACATCATTTGCTCTAAGGCCATCTAGGTTTATTCATTTATTAGTTAACAACACGATGTGCCATTGAGAACGCACTAGGTGCTCCAAGGGTGGCACTCGCCTCATTCTTTTTCCCTTGCACGATGTGCCCTTCAGAACACACTACGTGCTCCAAGGGTGCCACTCGCCTCTTTTTGATTTTCTTGCGCGACGTGCCCTTCAGGACGCACTATGTGCTCCAAGGGTGCCACTCACCTCTTGACTGACTTGGTAGACATAAACAAACCATGGAGTCAATACTTTTCAAGGTGATCTTGTGGGAGACTAAGGGCCTCTAAGGAATAAGGCCCCTTCCTTATTGCGTGCCCCTTAGAATCATCATGAGTGACTATCGCAGTCTTCCCTCATGGCATCGTGGGTCTTCTCAATCTAGGTAATTGTTAACCTACAGTTCGAGCCATGAAGGGAGTGCTAGTAGGTTGTGGCAGGGATGTTGTCCACACCTCTCCCTCAACGTCTCTGGTTGTGGTGCATGGCCCCTCTACTCCACATGTGAGTCTGGTTGGCAAGCTATCGTTAGCCTGCATTATCAATGAATCATGTCAGAAATAAAATCAATCATCATAACATCTAATCAGATGTGCATATGTCATATCAACAATAATAAAAACCCAATAGTCCACTCCCTTAGTTGATCCAGAGTCCAAGGGGTTTCATCGATGCCTCTGCATCCTTGAGGTCCACAGTTCTGCACACTTAGGAGAACCCAGTCAAAAGCATTTGTTTAAGTAAATACATGAAACAACATATAATCACATCCATAATGCCTCATAATCATAATCAATGACCAATAGTATAATAATCCGGATCACTTGCAAGCAAGTGTCCTCAAAGAATAAGTTCACTAGGTGCATGCAAGAGCAGGATGTTACACCTCCCCCTTATTTATGCACTGTCCTAAGTGCACTATATACACATATATATACAAAACTTCAAAAATTGCATAACATATCATCCTCCATCTCCCAAGTTGCATCCTCAAGACCATACCACATCCATTCAACCTTCACCAACTCCATGGATCGATTCCAGAGTTTCTTGACTTTCCGGTCCAATATGCAAACTAGTAGCACTCGAAACTCACCTTTTGGATCCACTTGAATCACATTCCAATCAATGACATGATTAGCATCAGGTTTGTACTTCTTAAGCAATGATACATGGAAAGCATTATGAATACACAATGATGCAGGAAATGCAAGCATATATGTGATAGGACCAATCCTCTCTAGGATTTCAAATTTCCATAGTAGTGCGCTTCTAACTTAGAACAATTCCCCAAGTTCAGGGAACTACGTCTTGATTTTACTTTCAAGAATATGTGATCCCCCACTTTAAACTCTCGGTGGGTTCTACCTTTATCTGCACATATTTTCTTTCGGTCTTGGGCAACCTTTGAGCTTTGACTTATCTTTACCAACTACTCTTCCATTTCCTAGAGCAGATATGTCCCAATCACTGTGCAATCAGTTGGATTATCCCAACTCACTCGTGTGTTGCACTTTCTTCTATAAAGTGCTTCAAATTGGCTCATCTTTAAATATGCTTGATAGTCGTTGTTATAAGAAAACTCTAGCAAGTGAAGTGAATCTTCCCATTTTTATGGTTTATCCATCACATACATCCTGAACATATCTTCAATCACATACATTCTGAAGATATCTTCAATCACCATTTTGATGGTGCACAGTTTGTGAGAAGCCTTCAATAAACCTTCTCTAGTAACCTGCAAGTCCCATGAAGGACCTCACCTACGCGGCGTTTCTTGGTGTTGGCCATTCTTGAATGGATTTTATCTTTTTCGGGTCTGCATATATTCCTTCCTTGGAAATGATATGACCCAAATAATGAATATGTCGCTCATAGAATGAACGCTTGCTCAACTTTGCATAAAGTTGATGCTCCCTTAATACTTGTGGTACCATCCTCAAGTGTTTCTCTTGTTCTTCTTCATACTTGGAGTAAATAAGTATGTCATCTATAAATACAATGAAAAACTTATCTAAATATTCTATGAAAACTTTGTTCATCAAACACATGAAGACAATTGGTGCATTTGACAACTTGAAAGGCACCACTGTGAACTTGTAATGACCATACCTCATCCTGAAGGCAGTATTGCTAATGCCTTCTTCTTCAATTCTCACTTGGTGATAGCCAAATCTAAGATCAATCTTTGAAAATATCCATGTGCATCTTATCTGATCAAAGAGGTAATCTATCCTTGGAAAGGGATACTTGTTCTTTACTATTAATTTGTTCAATTTCATGAAGTCAATACAAATTCTTAGCGTACCATCCTTCTTCTTCACAAACAATACTGCCCCCCCCCAAGGTGATGCACTTGGGCCATGGTGACCAATATCTTATCATGTTCATTCATAAAGGGGGCTTTTTAATTGTGAAAAATAGAGTGAATATGTTGTAGGTATTGGGGAGGGGATGTGGGTATTGGGGGCTTTATAGGTATTGGGGGGTATAAAAATGGGTATCTAGTAAAAATATGGGTTTATTTTATTGTAAGTATGTATTGGGAAGGGGGCTCAAAAAAATTAGTTTTGGAGGTATTTGTAAATATCTAGTGAAATTAGGGTATTCTTTAATATCCCACGAACGTAGGTGTTATGTCATAGGTTCACTAAGTGAAGACCCTGTGACTTGGGTGCATATACCCCTTCTTTAGAAGCTCTTCAAGTTGCATCTGCAAATCCTTCATCTCTAGCGTACTCATCCTATACAGGGCCTTGTATATAGGAGCTGCACCCAACTTCAGATTTATAAATAAATCAATATCTATTTTTGGTGGCAATCTCAATATCTCTTTAAAGACATCCTCAAATTCCTTCAGTACTATGCAGTCTTGAATAGTTTGCACTTTATTCTTAGGTTCCTCCTCCATGTGTGTTGTGAATACTTTACATCCCTTTCTGAATCTTTTTTTCAGCAGCAGAGCTGAAACTTCTCTGATAACTATAACTCTTGGAATAACTTGAACTATTCTTAAGTTTCATTCCTTGTCCAGGAAAGAAAATTCCTTATTGTAACAATCTATAACAACGTGATTCTCATCCAAAATATCCATACCAATGAGGTAATCATACAAACCCAAAGGTATGATATTCAAATAATATTTTTTGCACGGTCCATTCATATCCATTGGACATGCCTTAACCATCTCATTAATCTTTCTCTTTGCACCTATAGCAAACTACACCAACCAAGACTTTCCAAGCTTACTTCTTCATTGGAATATTTCCACCATTTTAGGATCTAGATAACTATGACTAGCTCTTGAATCAATTAAAATAGAACTAGGTTGGTCATTAATCTTACCTTCCACTTCAATCATTTGTGATTAAAACTATGCTTGCTTGTTATCCAGGGCTGCATAAATCCTAGGTACATTTCTGCCCATGTCTTCAACTATTGTAGCTTGTTGCACAGTGTGCACAATGCTCTCTTTTTCACCTCTTTGAGGACAATATTTGTACATATGATCTCCATGACAACCCCAACATTGAATAAGTTGTTTCCTTGGTCTTTGCCCCACTGATTCATTCATTCTAGGCTCCTTGGGAGTTGGTTGTCCTTGTGCAATATTTCTGAAAAAATGGTGGCTTAGTCCCCTTCTTCCTATTTTCCACCTTGCTTTTCATCTTGTCATCCCAAGCCTTTTGGAAAGTCGATCTTCTTTTCTATTGATCATAAAGAAATTTAATGCGCCTTATGGTTTCCTCCAATGTCTAAGATCAACATATTATATCTTGTCACTGATAATTGAGGGTATCCCACTCAGGTATCCCTAAATTTTGACTTTCTTATCCTTGATGAATGCAACATACTTGATCAATTCTAAGAATCTTCTTTCATACTTTTCAATGGTCATGCTACCAAGCTTGAGTTCAAAGAACTCCTTCATTTTCTTGTCTTAGTACCTCTTGGTTAAATATTTTCTTTCAAAATACCTCTTAAAATCCCTCCAAGCGACCTTGTTTTCATCAATGTGTTGCACCTGCACAAACTGATCCCACCACATTGATGTTTTTCCTTTAAGATGATATATGGAAATTCTCCCTTCTACCTGCGCAGAGTAATTATGAAGCTAGAAGTACTTTCTCACACCCAAAAGCCAGGTCTCTGCATCCTCATCCTTCTTGTGCTCATCATCAAAGGTAGGAGGCTTTATATTATTCATATCTCCCTATAGCTTGTCCACCCCAGTCCTTCTCTTATGCTTTCTGATAGGAGATAGACTAGAGTTACTATGTGATTTACTAAATGAATGCTTTGGTGAGTGGTGATGTTTCCTATCAGCACCTCTTGTTTCTCTTCTTTCACCATGAGATTTGTGCCTCCTCAACTTGTTTGACTATGTCTCTCTATCCATTTTATTTTCTATTTTATCCAAGATTTTCATCAACTTGATGTTATATCCATCTTGTTTCTCCTTGGCTTTTATAAGCCTTTAATTATCAACTTTGTAGCTTTGGACATCTTTTTGCAACCCCTTTATGGTTTTCACCAAGTTTATGCATTCCTCCTTGGATTCTATACCATCCACACCCAATCCAACATACAAATCCCTGAAGTCAGTGCCATGGCTGAAAATTCTTCATGCATCTTCCATGCTTCAACTTTCTGTGATGATTTAGTTCTTCTCTAATCGTTTTTAATTCTACAAAATGTGCAGGAAATTAATATTTGTTAGATTATTTCATGTGACAACTACATGAAACTCTGCACCATTTTGTCACAATCCTTTCTTATGATTCCTTGGATGATTTTAACATCCAAAATTCCAGTGTGCACACTCGCTCAACAATACTTTGCATGCATCACAACTCTGCACAACACACCAATATTTTCCATGCACAATATACTATGCACTGTGCAACACCAATTCCTTTATGTGCATGTCAATTTCATGTTGATATCTGACCCATACAAGTCCAGTGTTGAACCAATAGCTCTGATACCAGAATGTAACGTGCCCAACCCCCAGGCTGGGCCACATCACCCATGATCCCAAATTCTGACACTCCAATACAACAATGTAATGTACCTAAATGACATACCCAACTTACTATTGATTAAAGTCACCCAAAATTCTAGTGCATAGTTAATTTCATATTGCATGTAAACATTTGAGGGAATACGCACAACCCAAAATGGTTTGTTTCACACCACAGTCCTTCCAGTTTTTAAAAATTATAACAGTGGAAGTGACTTGAAATAAAACTATGTGCTCTGTTAGCACCAATAGTTGTCCTTAGACTACTTGAAGGACAAACCCAGTACCTATTTGAGAATAAATTATTAAAACTAGTTTTTTTCTTAATGGATCAACAAGACTCTACAAGAAAGGAAATGGAAACAAATTGACTATAGATCAGTGAGATATCATTGGGCATGGAGTCAATATAACAAATCTCTCTGATCATAAACCATACTCTCGTAAAAGAGGAAACTGTATCCAAATCTAATCAATTTCAAGGTTTTGAAGAAAGAACAAAAGATATGAAGGAAACATATATGAATGTGTTAATATCTCATCAAGCTTAACTAACACACTCACTCAGTAGAAAATTAAATAACTGTAAATCAGTCCCAGTAGTAAACTAAAGTTATTAAAAACAAATTATGCACGCCATGCATTTTACAACATATCTTCTACTGCTTATGAGTCTACAATACATGGGTTTATTATACATCAGGTACTAAACCATTGTACTTAATCAAGCAGGAAAATTAGTGGACAGAAGAAAAAGACAGGTTGATTTTTAGAAACAAGTTGAATCTCAAATCAATATATATAGCTCCCTATTTCAGAATAACTTAAAAAACATTATAACATGATTTCCAGACCCAAGGCTGAGCCCCTCATCTTTCTCGAGCTTTTTTTTTTCCTGAACCCCTATTACATTGAAAGTTTGAAAAATATATAAAAATTCTCATCAAGCCAATCTTTAACAAACTTCTACAAAATAGAAAAAGAGAAATATTCTTGCCATAAAAAATGGAATAGGTTGCAAGGTGTCTTAAATTGTGGGGGTTGTTGGAATCGATCCTCTATATTTAGAAATTTATTTCCACACACTAAGTTTGTGCTTGGAAATTTGGGATATGTCTACCACATAATCACCAAGTTTCCTCAAAATTGCAACTGCCAAGTGGTTCAACTACTATGTCATCGAAAACTAAGATGGTGCTTTGATATGATCCTTTGAATGTTGAAAGAGATTGTCTTGATTTTTCCATTTTTTAACTGTTTTTCAAAATGATGACAAAAAATGTGACCCTAATCTTCAAATGAAAAATAGATTAAGTTTCTGAACAGATGGAACAACTTCCTTGAAATCTAGCAACAACTCTTTGAATTTGAAATGATCCTTTTGGTGCTTGTTCTTTTCATTGATAGATGTTTGAATTTGAAATACTCTTACTGTTTCCATCTGTCATACATTGTAAATTTTTTTGCAGGGTGGATATATTCTTCAATGCATTGAGATATCTTTTATAAATTTTCAATATGAAACTAGGTTCATGAAGAATTGAATTTTACTAGATTTGTATAGAAACCTGCCCATCCATATATTCTAGCCATAAGGTTGTAGTAAACTGCCTTATCTCTCAATAATTTGAATTAAGAAAACATTTGAATTTGATGTAACAAACATATTTTCTTGACATATACTTCTCCCATCTGAAATTCTTTGTGTGGTGCTGAGAAATTCATTCCAACACATATTCGAAACTACAATTGCTCAGGCTTGAAAAAGTCATAGAATCTCAACAGTAGACTTCCCATTTCCTTTTGGCATTTTTGGCACTTAGATGCCATGTATTAAGTTCTTTTCTTCATCTAATTTTTTCATATGAATACCCCCTTCAAACCCATTTTTAAAGGTTCCCGATCCCTGACCACCAACAAGTACTTGACTTTTCGCAACAACCTCTTTGTCTTCAAGAAACACATCACTAATAGCCTGCTTCACTTCTGCAACTGAAGATACAATAATACCTTTGGGAACATTCACTTCATGTTTTCTCATCAGCATTGCACCCATTATTGTGTACAAAAATCTGCACTTGATACACAAACCACTAGGCAAATTTTATTTGACCAAGAGGGCAGTCATGACATTGATATCTTCTTGATAATTTGTAGGTGCTTTGGTATTCAATGGTACTACATGTGCTGGATAAAAAATAAAAATACAAACATGAATAATCTTTATATAATCCCACATGGTCGTCAAAACCCTTATACATGGGCATTTGGCATTTTTGTGTTTTCTTCCAACGATTTGGTCATAGTTGGGTGCATTCTGGTTTCATGTATGTTGGCATATCCCACATGTAGTGTGTAATAAAACATTAAAATATTTGAAAATACCTCCCTCCATGCTTACCATCGACATGTGGTGCACTTTGTTTTGGCCCTTGTGGCATCCTCCCTCGGTGGCTTGGTGCTTGGTCTATGCTTATCGATACTTGGTAGTTAGTTTCCTTAGTTATTTTCCTTAGCTTGGTAGTTAAAAACTAAAACATACAATATGGAAATCATATTGCAAACAAACCTATAACTACAAACCAAATGCTTGTATGGAAATCTTATTTACATACATAAGCCTACTCTAGTCTATCCATCTAAATAAGTTTTCTCAAGTGAATTCATACTTCCAATGAAACCAGGTAAGTATCGAACTGATGAAAATAACTCCTTACATGCAATTGTTCGAAAGAATCCTCAAGTGATTTAAAGTTTGCATAAAGAGGTTAATAAGAAATTGATACTTACAGCTGTAATCTGAAATCTTATCAACAACTGGAGCATTAGAGACCTTTGAAAAACACAACTCCATGCAAAAATACACAAGATCATGAAACTCATGACAAGACATTTTTAGCTATTTAAGAAGACAATCTTGCTCCTCTGTGAAGGCTAATTCATAAATAAAATTGTGGTCATCATATGCTCCATAGATCCTTATATGTTGTTTGATTTCTTTTGCAAGTCTAGGTGCAAAAATGATAGACATGAGTATGCTGATCCTTGAAGATTTCTTCTCATCAATAAGTGATAAAGAAAATTTCAACTGTTGATGCAACTCCTCCTTATCTTCTTCACTGTCATTTATTGGTTGGATGCTAATAAGCTATGTATGTGCTTTAGTAAATGTCTTCTCCTCCTCATCATAGTATTCATCAAGGATAAGATGATCTTTGTCAACATTTGGGACAACAATATCATCAGAGGAATTATTTTTAGAGACATTTGTTACAAGGACAAATGCATCCACCGGATTGCTGCCAATTTCTTCATTATAAGAGCAGTCAACACAATCTGCTTTCAACACTAGAAAACTAGGAAAGGAATGATATGATTTTTCCTTGATTTCTTCAACAAAAACATCTATTTCAGCCTTACAATTTGAAGAAATACCTACTGTATGTTGAATATTCTTTTCAAACTCCCCACAACAATTCTCAAATAGAGAGTTAGCTGAAAAATATCTTTCACAATGCTCATTAAATGCATCATGGAAACCTCTCAAGGAAAATATGTTGGAAGCAGGAAGAGAAAAGTACCATTCTCGTGCATCACCCTCTAAAGAGTACATGAACATTTTCATCAACACATGCTCATGATGCATATCTAGCTGATCCATGCATTGATAAACTTAATGAGATGTTGTGCAAGATTATCCTCCTTCATTTCTCTGAATATGGGAAGAAAATATCCCCATTCTGATAGAGGAGGCACTAGATTTGGAAAACCATGGATAATTGAAAGATTGAGAGGTGAAAACTTCTGTGCCAAGATATCCTCCATGCCCTTTGTCATCCCAAATCAGTGAAGTTGTCAACAGGTTCTTCCTTCATGGAGTGGAGTCACCAGGTGAATGATGCAGTCTGTTCTATCACCAATCCTTGTTCACTATCAAGGATTGGTTGTAATATTTGTTGTTCCTCCCAAGGAAAATCTTCAACTTCATCCCCGAAAGTGGTGCCAAAAATGTTAGCACCAAGATTTGTTCTTAGAATTCTTGAAGGACAAGCCCAGTGCCCATTTGAGAATAAATGATTAAAACTGGTTTTATGCTTAGTGGATCAACAAGACTCTACAAGAAAGGAAAGGGAAGAAAATTGACTGTAGATCAATGAGCTATCATTGGGCCTAGAGTCAATATAAAAAATCTCTTTGATAACAAACCATACTCTCGCAAAAGAGGCAATTGTATCTAAATCTCAACAATTTCAAGGTTTTGAAGAAAGAACGGAAGATATGAAGGAAACATATATGAATGTGTCAATATCTCATCAGACTTAACTAACACACTCACTCAGTATAAAATTTAATAATTGGAAATCAGTCCCAGCAGTAAACTAAAGTGATTAAATACAAATTATGCAAGACAAACATTTTACAATAGATCTTCTACTTCTTATGAATCTACAATACACGGGTTTATCATACATCAGGTACTAAACCATTGTACTTAATCAAGAAGGAAAATAAGTGGTAAAAAAAAAGACAAGTTGCTTTTCATAAACAAGTTGAATCTCAAATCAAGATATATAGCTCCCTATTTTAGAATAACATAAAAAAAATTACAACATAATTTCCAGACCCAAGGCTGAGCCCCTCAACTCTCTTGAGTTTTTCTTCCCTAAACCCCTATTACATTGAAAGTTTAAAAAATATATACAAATGCTCATTGAGACAATCTTTCAAACTTCTAAAAAAATAGCAAAAGAGAAATATTCCTACCACAAAAAATGGAATGGGCTGCAAGGTGTCTCGAATTGTTGGAGTTGTTGGTAACGATCCTCTGTATTTAGAAGCTAATTACCACTGACTATTTTTGTGCCTAGAAATATGGGACATGTCTGCCACATAATCACTGAGTTTCCTAAAAATTTGCAACTGCCAAGTGGTTCAACTGTTATGTCATCGAAAACTAATATGGTGCTTTGATCTGATCCTTTGAATGTTGAAAGAGATTGTCTTGATTTTTCCATCTGTTAACTGATTTTCAAAATGATGACAAAAAATGTGACCCTAATCTTCAAATCAAAAATAGATTAAGTTTCTGAACAAATGGAACAACTTCCTTGAAATCTAGCAACAACTCTTCGAATTTGAAATGATCCTTTTGGTGTTTGTTCTTTTCATTGATAGATGTTAGACTTTGAAATTCTCTTATTGTTGCTATCTGTCATACATTATAATTTTTTTTGCAGGGGGGATATATTCTTCAATGCGTTGAAATATCTTCTATAAATTTTCAATATGAAATTGGTTTCATGAAGAATTGACTTTTTATAGATTTGTATAGAAACCTGCCCATCCATATATTCAAGCCACAAGGTTGTAGTAAACTTCCTTATCTCTCAATAATTTGAATTAAGAAAACATTTGAATTTGATGCAGTAAACAAATTTTTTTGACATCATACTTCTGCCATTTGAAATTATTTGTGTGGCACTGAGAAATTCATTCCAACATATATTCCAAACTACAATTGCTCATCCTTGAAAAAGTCATAAAATATCAACAGTAGACTCCCCATTTCCTTTTGGAAATTTTGGCACTTAGATGCAGTGTCTTAAGTTCTCTATTTCATTGACTTTTGGAAATATGAACACACCCTTCAAACCCATTTTTAAATGTTCTTGATCCTCGACCACCAGAAAGTACTTGAATTTTTGCAACAACCTCTTTGTCTTGAAGAAACGCATCAATGATGGCCTACTTCACTTCTGCAACTAAAGATACAACAATACCTTTGGGAACATTCACTCCATATTTTCTCATCATACTTGCACCCATTAATGTGTACAAAACTCTGCATTGGATACACAAACCACCAGGCCGATTTTATTTGACCAAGAGGGAAGTCATGACACTGAGATCTTCTTGATAATTTGCAGGTGCTTTGGTATTCGATGACACTACATGTGCTAGATAAAAAATAAAATTACAAACATGAATCATCTTTATATAATCCCACATGGAATTCAAAACCCTTATACATGGGAATTTGGCATCTACATGTTTTCTTTCAACGGTCTGGTCATGGCTGGGAGAATTCTAGTTTCTTGTATGTGGGCATATCCCACATGCAATGTGTAATAAAACATTAAAATATTTGAAAATACCACCCTCCATGTTTACCATCGACACGTGGTACAATTTGTTTTGGCCCTTGTGGGCTCCTCCCTCGGTGTCTTGGCACTTGGTCTATGCTTATTGATACTTGGTAGTTAGTTTCATTAGCTTGGTAGTTGGAGATTTGACATATAACTTAAGACTGGAGATTGGGCCTCGAGCCCTCACTTTTTGGAAAAAAAACTTTAAACCTTGCATATAAACCATAACAAGCCTGAGAGCTAAATAACCTTTAAAAAACCATTTTTAATTTGCCAAAACTTGTAAATTTTTCCCAAATTCTCTTTAAATTTGTCACTGACAACACTAGTGTTGATGTTGGCTACCCGACGTTGAAAACAAAGTTTTTCCAAACTTTCGCTGCAAAATTGCATGACGCTGCGAAAGTGTGAATACACTTATCAATTGGCACAAAAATTATATGGTGCCAATATCAGTGAAAGGACCAAATTTGATAATACAAATTTTGTGCTAACACGCTCAAGCATACTGAGCACACCAACATTATAGAGCATAACACCCCTCTAAACATGCAGACACTATTGTATGCATAACCATACAGAGCACTTGTATACCACAACATTCATAACTATTATGATTCCACTTCCAGGTCTTGTTTTCCTGTGCACACAGACTACATTTCCCTGCACACAATGAATCCAGTCACTTGTGCACTTGGAATACGTTTTGCCTGCATGGTACTTCTAGCCTCACTCAAGAAGATTTTGACCATTTACAATACTATCTTAACAAAATTTACTTATCAAATAGCATACTCAACATATATGAATATTATGCTAAATAATCACATCACACTTATAGAATAGACAACATTAATAGAATAACAACCATTCTTCATATACAAAAATATGCAAATAATAGATCATAATATATACAAATGAATAAACATGTAGTAACTAGACAAGCACATAAGAACACTTATCTTTGATGCAAATTCACCAACAACATGTGTGACGCAAGCATTCCTCCAAGCCATAGATGTTGTTGTTAATAATATTTCAGCAACATGTCACCCCTGAGCTGGGGATTGAACTCCACCAAGGAAAAAGGATTCTTAGTGCCAATCTATGGTCTAACAAACAACAAAATTGCTCAATCCAAGGTGTTGACTATTTCAATTAGTATACAGTCCCTAATTCCCCAAATTCATGTCCTTCTCCGAGAAGTGTGCCCCTTCTCTTCTCAACATACCTTCGACTGCTCCATCCCTTCTAGGGATTTAGAAACAAGCCTGACCAGGAAGTCTTGGAGCACCGGAAATAATGCCCAGTGCACTAGGGAAGAATTCCCAAGCAATCTCGCACCTGGAGATATTTCTCGTGGGCCTGACAACCTATCTCTTAGACAAAATATGGGCCTTATAATACGCTTCTTGAACAACCTATGGGCCTAAAAAGTCACTTTTATAATCATACCAAGGTTTTCCTAAGCACAGGGTTAATCCATCAACATAATCACAAAAAAATACATACTTCTATTCCTCTGAATGATGGAGGAAAACAATGGATGCTCCTTGAATTACACTAAGGCCAACAATATATATTGCATGCCTTAAATTGGACACTTGTCACCTTCAGAATTAAATTTAGCCACTTGGTGACTCGTTCCCATCCCTCAGAAACTTAGCATAAATAATATATTCATAAATTACACATTTCAAAAATATTTTTAAAATATTTCCCCCTTTTTCCCTTTTTCAGTGGAGTTCAGCGCCCCATCTCTTGTCATTTGAGTCTGTTTGTGCGCAATGATGTAATATATTAATAACTTGACTGTGATACACTTTACAAGAATAAGCGCACTATCCTATTTGCATCTCGGATCACTAGCCCAATAATCACACAAGCTCTCCAGCCTCAAAACACATACATACATCTATATACATCACAGTCATTCCCACACACTTTCTTGAGTGCGCGCAACACTGTTGATTATGCGCACCCTCCCTTGATGTGCAATCGACTCACATAGTTTAGGTACGTGCAATACTATGGAATGTGCACACCTTTTTCTTTGGTTACAAACCTCGTGCACTACCCAGGCACATGAAAAACTATAATGTCTCACCAACCCATATTTTCATTACATTTACACTTGTTTCCAACGGCTCACCAACCTATCTGAATGAATACATCGCACACTACTCAGGTGTGCACAAAACCAAAATGGCTCACTAGCCTATATGCACAACTACAAATGGGGTTAAAATTAGGGACATTACAAATCCAATGATTAAACTCTACCTCAGGCATGTGGCCTCTCATCTCGTCATGTTTTCCAAAGAGATGTTCCAATTTGGTCCAAATCTTGTTTGGAGTAGTACAAGCTTCAACATGAAACAATAGCCTGGGGGACATTGGCATGCAATTAAGACCATATGCCTCATCCATGCAGTTGAAATTTATGGATTTATGGATTTTCGATGTTGGATCAACCTCTGTATTCATTGTTATTTGGTACAAGCCTCTACCTCTGAGCTAAATTTGAGTCTTTAGCTTCGACTTGAAATAATTGTGTGGCATGAGAAGAATTCTAAGCGTAAATTCCATTATTTTTTACTGCATATATCTTATGAACCTGCAAATAAGTACATGTGCACCTTGCTCCTAGAAACCTATGGGTGTTGATAAGATGTGAATTTTTGGTGAAACCTACACAAAGAACATAACTAGAGAAATTCACACAAAGATTGCAAAAAGAACCAAAGAGAGAGAAGTAAGAATGAGAGAAAGAATGATAGAATTGTATTAACTAAACGGTAGAATGAGTAATAAATACATGAAATACTCTACATGGCTAAGTGAATCCACCATAGTAGTGATCTAGAGAGATATGGACAATCACTGACAGAAACTAGAGTTATTTTCCACCTCATCCTAGTTAACTATCCATGCAATCTTAGTTAATTGAATCACACATGTGAAGGTGAGAGAAACACATGAATGCATATGATATGCGCCCTCCTGGTCACATGCAAGTGATATGCACTCTCCTGGTGATAAAATTGAGGTGAACATGCAACTGTTGGTGATAAAACCAAGGTTTCCATGCATGAGTAGCCTCCACTAGTCTAACTAAAATCTAACCAAGTCAAAACTAAAGAGGGAAGGAGCCTTATTTTATAGGAGGCACCCTATTTTGTAGGGAATATTCTCAAGAGAGAATATTCTCATATATGGATAGCTCCCTCAACATTAGACTAGAAAACTTAGGAAAAAGAATTACTAGGTGAGTGGGTAATATCTCTAACAAGATTCTAAACACGAATCCAAAAAGAGTGACTAGTTTGCAGAGAAATTTCCAAAAAATGAGTCCAGACAATAGTTGCCTAAAATAAAGTTTGAAAACATGATCGACTCATTAGGATGATTTGAGTAAGTAATTGTATACTTCATGTCTCTCACACTCTATTTTTATTTTATTTGGCTTACCATTATATGTAAACCATAAATGTGACCAATCAATTGAAAAATAACAATTTAATTTTTCTAAATAGTGTCTACTTAGCAACAACCCATATGACTCTAGAATATCAATAATAATTATATCGATAGTTTGGTGGACCTCAATATTAGAATATAATTTAATTAATACATTATTAATTTCACCTAGAAATTTGACATTTGTCCTATCCAATTGTAAAATCTAAGTAGTAGACTTTTTGGGTTCAACTTTCAACTTCCTACAAACAGAATATGGCATTACAATGGAAGAGGCCCCTGAATATACTAAACAATTATGCACATTTCTATTAAGGATTTCAAATATCAAAAGGAAAGGGGGTGTATGAGAACTAGACTTCTCTCCCATTAAAGCAACGTTTACATTAAGTTGCTTATTATTTTTAGATGAATTTTGGACAACTTTTCCCTTATCTTTACTTCTAGCTGTAGTAGTTTCATTTTCAGGATTAGTCTTTCCTAAATCTTGAAGTAACCTTCCTTTCTGTTGTTTTAATTTTGTCAGTTCATATAAGGATATCTTATCCCTTTTTTTCTTCATATCCTTGACCAGATCATAATCTAAAATATCATAAATAATAACATACTTACCTGCACCATATATTGATTTATATATAGATGAATCTTTTTGGGAAGGAGAAGATATAGATGGTGATCCTGAATTTGATGGATGCCCTTTACTTCTAGTTTGTGAAACAAAAATTTCTTCAGCTATTTCACCTTCCTCATCATCCATTATCCCATGGGATATATCCCATGTAACATTGACTTAAGGGTTTTCCTCCTCCTCTTCTTCATCTTTATCTATTTGTATCTCTTCCTCCTCTTCCATATAAGTGAAAAATTCAAACATATTTACATATTTTGGACATGTCTTCTATGAATGACTTGCATTATGTTCTCTATAGAAGTTATCTTGTGCGAACTCCTCAAGATGAATTTCATTACTAGGAGGATTTTGGTTTCTTGGTGGTGGGGTATTTCTCCTAAAAGGAGGTCTCTATGGCCTTTTGTAAGATGTGCCCTCCCCCCCCCTTTTTTTTTAAGATCTATGATGTCATTAGAGAGTCTTTTTCATTATTCTTTGAAGACTATCCATGTCTACAGTCTCTTTATATTTATTCTCATATGTAGTTTTTATTATGGTTTGTTTCTTGACTGGTGGAAAAGTTCTCTTTTCTTCTGCTGGAGGTTTACCCACAATGCTCATCATTTATTTTTCCACATCCAAGGTTTCTTGAAAAGTCTTAGTTAATGTGTTTTTCCCAGCTCTTTTGACAAAGATGGAAATCGAAAAAGGAAGAGTTGTGGTATAAAATTCAATGATTGCATTGGTGGTAGGCCTAGAATATTCAAGAATTTTATTCATTAGTGTTAGAAATATTCAATTCTTTTCTTTGAGTTCATTCTTATCATAGACAATTCTAACACCAATGTTGCTAGGGTTTTATCTTCACCAAATTTCTTCATGAATGCAGTTTCAAATTCATTCCAATTGGTCATTGATCCTTATGGTAATGCAAAGTACCAAGTAGATTATTTTCTTTCAAAAGTATATCGAAACAAACAGAAAACAAAATATTCATGTTGTAAATTCATTAAAGTTACTACTAACATGCATTTACTTACATGACCTTTAGGTGACTCGTTTTTATCAGGATCAAAATTGGGTAAAAACTTGATCCATATTTATGAGAAGAACAAAATGAAAAAACATATTTATAATATTAACACAGAGATACAGTGAATAATAACATAGATACAATAAAACTTTACTTCTATTAAATAAGAAATATGTTGAAAATGTAAAATGCAGACTGAAACAAGCTTGCTAGAATGGTGGCAGCATATCTATGAGAAGAGATGTGATGGCTACACTCATTCACAAGAATATGAGTACAATGAGGCTCCAAAGGCATTGTTTACATCAAACATGAGTGCCAAAATGCTAGACATCCAAAAACCTAACCCTAGGAGATGAAGCGCCAAAAGTCATGTGGGCCTCGTTGGGGTAAGTTGGTACATCAACTTCTTAGGGTCATAAATTTTTCATACGATCTCCATTTGGGGCGTTTGATACCTCATCAGAAAGATGCGTTGAGTTCCCTCATCAGATGAGGAAACTTCTATTGACTTTGGCCCTGGGTGAGCCACTTGCCTTGGTGCAGGAGTTTCCCTACCTTGAAAACTCAATAAAGATAAAGCTTATTTTGGCGAGTTCCCTTGACCTATGTGTCCATGATTTGATTAGTGGATTCTTGTTCCATGCACTCAGGGTTGAGATTTTTTGGTGTCAGTTGTTTTGTTATCTCTGAGGTGTCAAATAATGGTGGAAATTGTGGACGAAGGAGGTCCACATTAAATACTAGGTGCAATCCAAGGAAGGGGGGAATGTTGAACTCAAAAGCATTGTCTCCAACAGACTTGGTGGTGGTGTAAGGTCCATAGTAGAGTGAACGAAGCTTTAGATGGGGCCTAGTAAGACATTATTTCTGCAAGTGCAACTAAACTTTTTCTCCCACCTAAAACTTGGGTGGCACCTGATGCTGATCATGGCGGTACGTGTACTTGGAATTGGACTTCTGTAGAATATCATGAACCTATTGACGAATGTGTTGGATCCTCTCAATGAACCGGGTGGATTTTTCATCTTCATTTGGAGCATGGGACAATTTTTCCTCGGTGGCTACAAGGGGTAGTGCAACATCCATGGGAGCCAATGGTTGAAATCCCAACCCCACCTAAAATGGGTTGTGGCCAGTTGAGCTATGTATGGCTCTATTGTAGTTTTGCTGAATATAGAGAAGACTCTCATCCCATGTGTGGGGGTTCTTGGAATTGTACATGCACAGGATATGCATGATCATCCGGTTGACAACCTCGGTTTGGACATATGTATGGAGGTGGAAGGTAGTGGATTTGGTGACCTTGGTGTCTAACAGTGACCAGAGGCTCGACCATAATGTGTTGAGGAATCGACTGTCCCAATCTAAGATAATGGTTTGTAGGATCCAAAAATCTAACCACACTCATTCAAAGAATATATTGATAGTGGCCTTCGCTGTGATGTTCTTCTTGTAAGCGGCCAGAATCACCATCTTGGAAAAGAAATCAACAACCACAAAAATATAGTCGTTTCCCCATTTGGTGGATGAAAGGAATGACATGTAGTGCATTGAGATGGATTCATAGGGTCGTTCAGGAGTAGGAAGAGGAGTGTATAGGCCTTGTTTCTTAGTGGCAAGTTTGGAAATAGTGAAGGAAATGCATGATCTGATATAATTTTTTACATCCTGTCGAAGTTTCGACCAGTAGAAATGTTGTTGTAGCACTGCTACTGTCATTTCTATGTCAAAGTGTCCTACCACCTGACTGTAGTGGGATTCCCAAATCATATTCACTTGCTCGATTGATGGAACACAGATATGGCCCAGATGGAATAACAACTTGTCCTGAAGATGAAAATTAATGGCAGATGTGTTTGCGCCCAACATCTGGTAGGTGGTGGAAAAGTCAAGATCTTTCTCATAGAGGTGGGGCCATCTAGAGGTCTTGTGGCCACAAGAGTCTAGCACCGTGGTGAGTGTGGCGACTGGAGGTCGATTGAGGCAATGAGTGACCCGGTTGGCACTTCCTATCTTATACTTGATTTTGAGGTGGAACTATTGCAAGTATGTGGACCACTTCTTATGAAGGTCCTTCTGCAATTTTCCTTATGTATGAATGAAATGCAATGGCTTATGATCAATGTGGATGATTGTCTCCTTCTTGAGAATGTGATTCCTCCACTAGAGGAAGGATTGCACAATGGAGTACATTTCTTTGTCGTAAGTAGGGTACTTACAAATGACATCTGATAGTGTCTCACTATGATAGGCCATGGGGTGGCCATGCTAAGTGAGAACTGCACCCACAACATATTCTGAAGCATCTGTCTCGATCTCAAAGAGTTGTTACAAGTCAGGTAATGAAACCATTGGGGATGAGCACAAGCCCTGCTTCAGATCATCGAATGCTTGTTGTTGGGACAAGCCCCACACAAAATTTTCCTTACCACCACCCCTGATTACTTGGCTTAGGCCCCATGCAATATGTGAGAATCCCAACATGAACTTGTGATAGAAATTGGCAAGGCGTAAGAAGCTCCGAAGCTCAGTGAGTGTGGTTGGGGTTGGCTAGTCACGGATGACCTGGATCTTGGCTAGATCAACATGCACACCATGCTCATCAACAATGTATCCTAGGTACTAGACCCTGTCCATGCCGACGGATCATTTTTCCAAGTTGGCATATAGCTTTTGTTGTCGCAGAGTGTGCAGAACCCGTTGAATATGCTACAAGTGTTCCACCCAAGTCTTGTTGCAGATGAGGATTTCATATAGATACACCACTACAAAAGAGTTGGTGAAAGGATGCAAGATATCATCCATTATCCTCATGAAATTTGTTGGGGCATTTTTCAAACCAAAGGGCATGACCAACTATTCAAAAAGACATTCTTTTGACTTGAAGGCAATATTCCATACATCTATATTCTCTATTAGGAATTGATGGTAGCTAGACTTTAGATCAATCTTACTGAAATATTTGGCTCCCTTGATCTGATCAAGGAGATCGTCGATTCAAGGAAATGGGTATTGGTTCCTAACTGTGATTTTATTTAGGTCCTGGTAATCAATGCAGAGTCGTCAGGTCCTGTCTTTCTTCTGCACAAGAATGATTGGGCTTCCACAAGGAGATGAGATGGGTTAGATGTGCCTCTTGTGGAGAAATTCTTAGATCTAACACTCGATCTCCTCATTTTCTAACAGAGAGTGGCGATAGAATGACCCATTAGGTAGCAGTGCGTCGGGGGTTAGATCGATGGAATGCTTGAACTGATAGTGCAGAGGTACCCTAGTAGGTGATGATAAGATGTCTTTATGTTCTTCCATGACCTTATCCACTTGCTTCTGCTGTGTGGAGAGTTTGATCACGGAGGCCATGGATGTGGCTACAATATTTCAATCACTCTGAGAGCGAATCACAAAGAATACAAACTTACCAGTCTAATATATGACCTTCCTGCATTTCTTGGTAGAGATCAAGGAAATGGCACTAGGTGGGACTACCTCGGGTATCCTATACAATTTCTTGTTCAAAGTAATAATAACACTGCAAGGCCTAGACTCATATACAACATGGCATTTCCATAAATACCTCAAGGGGAAAAACATCACAAACTTGGCCCAAAAGAACATCACAAACTTCAAGGGGAAAAACATCACACAATACCTCATCTTTGAATGGCTTGATGCCATATGAAAAGAAAAATTGTTGGCTGACGTGAAGATTGCTTCCTTGGTTGAGCCATTCGATGGTGTAGGGTTGTGGGTGCGGTTTTATCGGTAGGGATAGCCACTTGAAGAACTTCGATGAGATGAGGTTCTTCTGGCTGCTGCTATCAACGATGAAGTGTAGTAGAGTGCCTTTCACCCACATCTTTGAATGAAATAGGTGCTCGCCTTCCTCTGGCTCATCAGGTTTACCGGGTTGGATGTTGGTTGTAGAAACGGTGGCACTGGGTTCTGCATCAATGATCTGTCTCCCCTTTTATGGTTCTGACTCATATTCAGAACCCACATATGATTCAAAGGCTTTCAACTAAGCCACCGATGACAACTTTGAGCGGCAATCAACAATGTTATGCTAGGGGATCTTATTGAAGTTGCACCACTTCCCGATATCTTTCTTTGTCCTTCCATTGTCCTTCTTTTCTTGCGTCTTAGACTGGTTTTCCTGAGGCTTCCCACCGTTTCTCTGTCCTTTGTTCTACGAGTTGGGGATGCCCTTTCCCTGCTTCTACTGTGAGGGGTTCCTAGACCCAAACTATCGCGTCTTTTGTTTAATCTTATACTTGATTTTGACAGTATATCGATAGGTCGCGCCCAAGGAAGAGATGTCCAAAAACTCCATTTATGTCTAGATGTATCTATGAAAACCACCACCATACTTGACCACCAGATATTGCTCATAATATTTGAAACCCATATTGGTGCGCAAGGTATGGAAGACATTGGCGAACTATGGAAATGTTTGGTCTCTTTCCTACTGCAATATGGTCCATCTCATATACAAATCATCATAACTTCCAACAGGGTAGTATTGTTCCTTAATAGAATCCCTTAAGGAACCCCAATTGGGTGAAACTACAAATAATGTGGATCCCTCTATTTGTTTTTTTTCATAGAAAGTCTCCCACCAATCTTTGACATGGGGGGCAGCCTTGAGGAGCGCAAATGTAATATTTTCTCTATTGGAAAAGTTGTGGACCAAAAAATACCCTTCTAGAAGGTTTAACCATTTATCTATGGCATCCACATCTATTTGAAATTAAAATATAGGAATATAAAAATTGATATGTACCTTGAAGGGGGCGGTGCCTCCACTTGAGGTAGATGCATCTCTTGTTGGTAGTCGTTGAAGGATTTGCACAAAGTTGTCCATCATCTCGTTCCTCTGTCGCTCAAGGGATTCCTCGAGAAACATTTTGAAAGGATCTCATGTCCCTTCGTCTTTATTTTCACCTACCATGGAATGTTTCTTGGGCATGTGAGATAAGTTTTCCTCAAGAGAAACAAGCTTGAGACCCAACTCTCTATATCATGACCTCGTCAGGGACATGAACTAAAAAATAACAAGGAGAAGACTGCTCTGATACCAATGATCCGGATGTATGAGTAGAATGAAATGAAAACATATATCTATAATATTAACATAGAGACACGATGAATAATAATAGAGAGATAGTAAAACTTGACTTCTATTAAATAAGAAATATGTTGAAACTATAAAATGCAGACTAAAATAAGCTTGCTAGAATGGTGGCAGCTTATCTCTAAGAAGAGATGTGACGACTATGCTCATTCGCAAGAAGATGATTACAATGAGGCTCCAAAGGAATTTTTTACATCAAACATGAATCCTAAAACCCTAGACATCCAAAAACCTAACCCTAGGAGATGAAGTGCCAAAAGCCATGTGGGCCTCGTTGGGGTAAGTTGGTACATCAACTTCCTGGGGTCATAACTTTTGCATACAATCTTCGTTTGGGGCATTCAATACCTCATCGTAAAGGTTTATTGGAGAATTAAAAATCCCTTTGGGGTTTAGGGATCGATGTCGACAACCTTGTGCCCCCCAAAAGTCCAAAAAAACGTCGTTTAGGGCCTCAAAAGGACCCCAAAAGTTTGGCACTCAAAAGTTTAGAAAAAAACTTCCAAGATGAAAAATGTAACTGCTAAGATGAAAGTTGTATGTGAGATAGCTGGAAGAGGTAGGTGGAAACCGATATCCACCTGGATCAAAACTTTCGTGGATGCTTAGGAAGATCATGAATATGTCCTGGAATAGAAATAGCTCCTAGTGCAAGCGACCATCTTCTGGGTACATTATCCATGTTAATTCTTGGAGATTGTATCAGACTTCTTTAAGGAGACTCTCTAGGGATTCCTTGAGGATATTGTCTCTGACTTCCTTGAGACAACGCCTTGTTGAGATCCTAAAGGAGTATAAGGAGGAATTTCTGGAGGAGATGGTGGTTTACCAACATCACCTACAAATTGAATTTTAGTCTCTTCTATTCCTTGAAAAAATTTTAACAATTCAAAAAGAGGGTTAAATCGAGAGGAAAAATCAATAACACTTGTTTGTTCTCTCTCAAAGTTTTTACCTTTTGTATGGATTGTGAGTTCAATGGGTGATAGTCCAAACTGTTCTCTTTGTGTTATGGTCAAGATTTTAGACAATTGTAGTTGAGGATTAATCAATGTAAGTTCTTCAGGAGTTGCAGAGTCTACAAGTTCAGTTGGTAATGTAGAAATAGGGTCAAATTTTTGTCTGTATAGACAGATCAAAAACTACGCTTTGCTTATGCTGTGAAATTTCACTGGTACATTTCTAAAGAGGCATTATTTGTGGAGGTGATTTAGTATGAGATAACTAAGATGAATTGGAATTGAGAGATGATTTAATAGCCATGCATATCACTCGACCCTCCTTCTAATGTCAAAATTGTTGATATTCGAAAAAATTCCTTCTACCAACAATGTGGGAGGATCAATCGATGATAGATCCCAATTAGATATTCTCTCATTTGGGATAGTGATCTCCACCGGTATGTGGGTTGGGTTTCCACCTAAAGGTTTTAAAATTAAACACAAAATCGATAAAATCTAACAAATTGATTTTAAGTATATAACTTAAACTAATTAAATATCTATATTATCTATGATATCTTTAATTATAGTTTAATACAAAATTTTCCTAGCTAGAAGTGTATATCATTGAAATCAAATACAAGATCGGATAATTAATTGTTGAATTTTAATAAAATAATTTATAAAAAAAATAGTAATTTTAAGTGAAGATACATATAGTTTTCCAAATAAATAGTTATTCAAAATATATAACATGTATTCTCATATCTAATCAAAATATCAATTGGAGAACTAAATGAACCACAAAAGAAATTTCACACAAATATATAAATCACAGAAATGCAGAAACATACAATCTCGCATTCACATAGAAATATTTCTTGAGAAAGATATGAGCCTTCAGTTTTTCATAAAATGTTTGATAAAAACATACAAGATTTGAATGCCAAAATTTCCATCCCCTACTTCATCTAAGGAATCTCCTATTAATACCCATAAATCGTATCTTTTTAATTATTTATGTTACAACTAACTCCTCCAAATTAGGTGCTACTCTATTACATGAGAAGAGGATAATATTTCTTTTTTATTATATTTCTCTTGAAAATATGATTCCCATTTACTAAAAATATTCTTCATATAATCAAGGAGCGGATGTTTTAGACCACTTAGGCCTAATTCACATTGATACATTTTGTTTAATATTTGTGAATTTTTCTTTTTTAATTTCAAAAAGAAAGATGAAAATGCTTTGGAACACTCTGAGGGAATTGTAACATATTCCTTCAACATCTCACTTTTGATTGTACTAATTTGAGAAGTTAATTAGGTACTAGTATGCCTTTGCTATTCCAAATTGACAACATAGAGTTCACTTGGTGTTGCATTCCCTAAATATTCAATAGTTGGAATATTGTAGTCTTCAATGATATCCATAGCTCGATCCCATAATTTGAAACACAATTGATTGGACTCCTTAACCAAACCATTTTTAAATGCATTAGAATTAATATAGGAATCTAATAAAATATGGATCTGAGCCCTTTCTTTTTTAGTTAACCTTGGATTGTCTTTAGGTGCCTTTTGATTTTTTACCTCCCAAACTTTGATCTTGTAAAAATATGTTTGAGCAACTTTTTGTTCTTCCACCTAAATCTCTATTTGATTAGTTAACTTAAGAAAATAATTTTGATATTACTTAATTTGAATAAGTTTCATATAGAGATTAATTTGAACATATTTTAGTTTGGAGTTGACATTCAATAGTTAAGACCTGAAGAATTCAATACAACTCTTCTCTTCATTCAATTTCTTAACCTGTTCTTCCAAGGTATTCTTTTGATTCTAATAATACTCAAACATTTCTCTTAACTATAATTCCTATTTATTTCTTGTGACATAAATTTCTTTTGGATATTCTTCTTCTAATTTATCAATTTCTATCTTATGTTAATCCTTAAGCAAAAAAATGTGTGAATCATGTTGTTCCTCAAGTTGATTGATTTGTTGATGATGTCCCTCCTCAATTAAATACTTATGATATCTAAGTCTTTCCTCAAGAACAATGACTTGTTCCTTTTTCTTCTCCATTTCTCATACAAGCTCATTTACAGTCCATGCATTAGCACTAGCAAAAACCCCTAAAGAAAAAGTTGTTTCTTGTGCATATTTTTATGGTTGTTTTCGTACAACATTCCATGTGAGGAACTGTCTATAAGTTTCTTCCTCAAATACCCCTATTTTCCTTTTCTTTGGTCTACCCCTAATAATTCCTTTCTTTTAAACTACTAAATAAGTATTCTCCCAGGGGTATCACAGTCTCTTCTACTAGTTCCAATTGATCTAAGGACAATGCTAAGGGAAACATTTCTCCACTAATAGTGGAAATTGATGTAACTGAGATGGGTGGTGTATTTGTAGCTTTGATTTGTGAATATTTAGCTACTAGATTTTTACTTGGATTTCCTTCTATCAAAGTTACACCTTTTGATACAAGAGTTTGTGGTTATGTGCTTCTCCCTTTTGTGGAGAACTTGTTCTGTTGTTTATTACCATGTTTGTCTTTTTGCATATCTTCAATTGACTCATCCTTGTTTTGTTATGCATTTTTCTTATCGTGTCTTGATTTGTATATGTTCTATTCAATATTCTATCTATCTTGGGGAGATTCATCTTTACCCTGATCCTTAAATTCTATTTTTTGAGATGATTTTCCTTGCTAGATGTATTCAACACCTATAATGCTTTCCTTCATAAAATTTCCTTGATATTTCATTTTTGCAAGCCATTACATTTTCCTTCCTCTTAATATATTTAATTCCTTCAATTCTAAAAATAACATCTTGGACATTTTCAACACCTTTTAATATAATATCAAGAGGACATTGTTCATGTTGATGTGATTTTGAATACCTGATCATTCTATTTTGATTTTTAACCACATCTTTTGGATCATGCCTTTTGAAGTTTGTATAATGTAGCGAGATATCCTCCTATTGTTTAGCCTCTTTTCTTGCATGTTTTGAATTTAACAAAGAATAAATTCCAAGCTTGAGAGGGAAAGAAGGCCATATTTTCTTTAAATTCATCATTAGGGAAACAATTGTTCTTGTAGATACAGTTTGAAAACTTATTTCTCTTAATAATATCTTATCAGGGACATATTTTGGAAACAAATGTGGGGTTGTTGCACAACCATAAACCTAATATAAGAAACATTTTCATCTAGGAACACTTGAAAAACAATGCATACAAGGGTACAATAAAATTGTCACAAATATCATAGAAATGGTTCTTGAACTTAATATTCTAGAGAATGGAGTAAATTAAGTGAATAGGTAGTTGGGTAGGTCCACAATTCTATTTCATTTGTGGAAAAGGAGTTTTTGCATGCACAACATCAACTAGATAGGTAAACATGAAGAAACCAACAATATATCCTGGTGGGGATTCAAATGACTTCTTTATGGCCTATTGAACATTGGTTGATAAAATTTGGGCCCAACTAAAGATTGAACCCTTATTGGTTTTTTGATTCAATATTGGAACCCATTCTAATCTAAAGTGTTGGGAGTATTTTTCACCATATAGTCTGCAAAGCATGGTAGTTACTGACATATAGGGTTCCTTGAGATGTTGAATTGTATAAAGACCATTTGAATTGGATTTGAATGATGCAGGATCACACTACCAGTCTCTAATTAAGCCAAAGATTTCCACATCTTGTTCTTTTGATACTCGACCCTCAAAATATTTTAGAAATGGTTTATATAAACTAAATTTAGGTGGGATTAGTTTATACATATCATAAAAATCATCTATCTTGAAAGGACCTACTACTTGGAGAGATGCATCAACAATTGTGCAAGTTACAAGATCAATATGTGAGAGAATCCAACATACCATATCATAGTATGGAAAAATTGCAGGCCTTGCATCTATTTGTTGAAGGTTTGATCTTCTGATATCCTGAAATGTATCCATATCCCCATCGTCATCATTAGGAAAGTTTCCTCTTTAGAACATTTCATAAATATGGATCCACTCTAGGCATACCTTTAACCCTATATTGTAGGAGGTATCTGAGAAGAAATATGAATTAGGTTTTTTCTCTTCATCATATTCTTTATCCTTTGGATATTATGTCTTGAGCTATCTTATCTTAGCTTTCACACCCATACTTCCTGCATATGCCACAATGACAGTATAGGTCAAGAGACATTAAAATAAACCCAAAAGAGACATTTGTTTCCAAATACATTCATATATTGGGTTTTAATGAGTTACCATAACTCAAATGTGATTTGGAAATAAAAAAATTCTAAGCCAAGGATGTTGTGTGAATCTCCAAGATGCAAGATCATTAGTTATTTCTTTCAAGGATTTTAGTTATGGAACTAAGTGAAAAATATATTTGAAAAATTTAAATGAGTGCCATGAATTTCTTTTTATGCGAGGAAGTTGATTCTTCATCAGAAAATTGTGAATTTTTCACAATGAACTTAGGTAGTAGAAAATGAACACACAAAGCTTGCAAGAGAGAAGAGAAGAGACTAGAATGAAATAATTGTATTAATAGAATTCCACACTCAAAGAGTGAATAATTTACAATAGATATAGGCTACATGAGTAACTAATGTGCCATAGTAGTGATCTAGAGAGATCTAGACACTCACTAATAGACACTGGAGTGAATTGCCACCTAGTCCTACTTAACTAGCCATGCACCATCAATTAATTGAATAATAAATAGTGGAGTGGGGAGAGAATAATGCATGCACATGTGTAGCGTGTTCTTGGTAATGATTCCAAGGTATATGCACACTCATGGTGATGATACTAAGGTATGCATGCTGTTGATACTGAGAGGGGGGTGAATCAGTATCAAGTACAATTTAAAAACCTTTTTCAACTTATACTTAAACCATTCAATTATATCCAATGAGAAATGAACAATAGAATAAGAGTTACACCAATACACCACAATACACCATGCACAATATATGAGAAATAATCAATAGTTTTTTTCAAGGGAAGTAATGACTTCCAAAGGTAGCTACAGCTTCCAAATGTAAAGGGAGGGATAAACCTCCAAGAGGAAGATACAATCCTCCAATATAAAGAGATATTTGAAGTCTCTATGCTTTCCCCTTCCTTCCACCCAAGAATATATGAGAGATAATAAAACTTTACATTAAATCATCACCATCAACCAATCATCACATAGAACCTGATAATGCTTTCTGAGACTTCTTCAATTTATGCAATTATTCAATTCTTGGAGTA
>ML799238.1:301597-334228 GCA_009831015.1 Picea engelmannii
GATGCTACTTATTTTTATCAACAAACAGAAAGAAAGGGATCACTCTCTTTGGCATGCTTACAATAAAGCAATCCTAAGGCTGAAACAAGGGCTCAACTACACCACACTAGATTTTTCTCCTGCGAAATGAGACTTTATGGACTAAGTACAAATGCAGATTAATCCTAAGATGCAAGAAAGAAATAAAATATTTTAATCTATTCTATCTTGATTAGGACAAGATATATATCTCATCCAAACCAAGAACTAAGTGATAAAAATAAATGGGAGAGGACTGATACTGAATTCAAGATTAAGATTTACTTGCAAATCATAGAAAAAATCTATATGATTTGCAATTTATTCACACGAACATGTAATTTAATGGCTTAAATAAATAGTTATTTAAGTCAACCAAAACATATACTTAAACTCAATAAAATAGATTCAATGTAAAATCTACTATCATATTGAAGAAACAATTCTTTCAATGCAACAATGATTAAAACAAAACAAGATTATAATTAAATGATAAATAATTATCATTAACTACAATCAAATTTCCATGAATCTATAATCAAATTCTGATTTGAAATATTTTCCTCTCTATAAAGATAGTTTTAATAAATTCAAGATTCAAATCAAAATTGAATTAACAAGAAGAAGTAACAACAAATTTGCAAATCATACAGTGGTGCAAGTGAACGGAAATTTGTTATTAGCTTCAAATAAATATGGTCTTACACAGTCCTCAAGAATCCCACACAAAGAGAATCCCTCTAAGACAATAGTGTAATCAAGTGCTTATTTCCATGCAGAATTACTTCCCCTAGTTTCAGATATCTAGAACCTGTAACATCCATCGTGTTGGAGAAATTTATATTTTTGGCACACTAGTTCAATGGGAGTTAACTGACTAGTTCTATTTTAGACTTTCTAATTTTAGACCATCAATATTATACATGCATTCCTAATAAAATCTCACTACAACTCACTGCTTCTTCTCTTTTCTTAATTATAGGATGGCATTGCCTATATGAGTGAATATCACTCACTCATTGAACATATCATAATATACATTGATTCTCATTCTTCATATTGTATCTCTCTTCCTTTTCTTGATAATATTTTTTTATGTATGCTTTATCTAGGTCTTCTATGTAGGTTTCCATGAAACACTAACATGGTATCAGAGCCGAGCTTCTTGGAGCAAACCAGACAAGCCAGAGAAGAACGAAAGAGGATTTAATTATTGAGTAAACCTAGTTTTTGCTAGAGTCACAGCCTATCCCTCTCGAAAGGTGCGACAATTGGAATCGACACAGTATATCCATTTCTAAGGTGCAATGGTCAATCGAAGAAGTCTATCTATTGCTAGGGTGCGACGGTCACACTCAAACTTAAGTAAACTTATTTTTTCAAAATCGACGTAGCCCATCCACAACCAAGGTGCAACATAGTCACACTGTATTCTTCACCAGGCTGCGACATTTAGTTTTCCAAAATCGACGCAGCCTATTCATCGCTAGGTTGCGACATAGTCACACTATATCCTTCACTAGGGTGTGATGATTCAGTCTTCCCATTGCCAGGGTGAGACACTCTAGAAAATTGGTTTTCTGCAGTAAAACAACCATATCTCGAAATCCACAATCTGGGTTGGGCTAAAATTTTGACTAGAGACGTATGACACAGGGATGCTCATGCTCAACAAAAATATCCAAACCCACATTGTATTTTAGGCAATATAGCTATTTTATCATATCTATAGCTGCCATAGAACCATCAGTCATATCTCGAAATCCATAATCTGGGTTTTCAGGATCTTTTCATTATCAATAGCAGGGATGGAGACGATGCAACTTCTTCAATCAAGTCTGGTGATAATACTCACACCATACAACTATTTTGAATGGAATCCAAAGGCCACATTCCAACTCAAAAGAAAAGGAATGTATAATTTGACGATGGTGACATAAACAAGACCTACATCAACGCTTGAGAAGACCAGATGGGTGAACCATAAGGATGAGGCCAAAAGACTACTTCTTGAGTTAATCTCCACTGATTTATGGTTTCATGTTTCTGCATGCAAGTCTCGAAACAAGATCTGGACCACCATGGAAGGAATATTTGGAAAGAAGGATGAGATGCGAGGTCATATGCTTGAGGTAGAGTTGAATACCTTAGACCCTAAAAGTTTTTATAATATACATGATTTCTTTACTAAATTTAAATATTTTATATTGAGCTTGGGTGAATATGGTATTGAAAAGTCTACACAAGAGAAACAACTTATTCTAACAATCTTGGCCAAGCTAGGACCAGAATACGCTTTATATGTCTCTAATTTCCATTTTGGCAGATTTCTTTTAGGAGAAAATTGGAAAATTCCTACGATGACTCGGTTCATTAAGTCTCTCACACAAGAGCATACAAAACTCATACAGATTGGCCTCATGAAATATCCCAAAGCACATGCACTCACCATGCATGATAGAAAAGGGTCAACCAATTAGAAATCGAAGCAGAAACGAAAGGAGTTATTATATCCAGAGTCAAAGAAGGAGGGATATTCCAAACCCTTCAAGGATTCTTCAGGTTCCAAAGATTCTTTAAATTCCAAAGGGAAGAAGAAGAAGGGAAAGAAATGTACATATTGCAATAAACCGAATCATGAAGAATCCACATGCATGAATAAGCAGATCGATCTTATGAAACAATTACTTTAGAAGAATAACCTTCGAGACTTCATTCCTAAAGGAGCCAAGAAGAAGAAGGAAGAAGACCATGCACTTAAGAAAGGTAACCATCATGCTCTAGTTGCAATTAATTCCTCATTTGATTCATGGATTATAGATTCTGGTGCATCACATCATATGGCAACTAAAGATAAAGTTTTTACTTCTTTGAGTTCATACTTTGGACCCCCTATTCTCATGGGGGATGATACTCCAATAGCAGTTGTAGGAGAGGGAAGAGTGGAACTCCCTAATGGAAGTTTTGAGAATGTTTTACATGTTCCAAAGATTTCTATAAATCTTCTCTCGGTTTATCAGATCACTCAAACAGGTAAAAGGGTTGAATTTACATCAGATTCAGTTACTGTGTTTGACATGCATGATAGTTCCATTATTGCAGTTGGTGAGGTAGATCACAAATCACAGTTCTAGAAGTTCACTAAGTTTACTGACTATGAATCCTCTTTGCTACTTACACATGCTAATGATAGTAATAGAGTATGCCATGAGAGATTTGGTCATTTAAAATTTAGGTACATGCAGTGACTTTCAAAGAAAGGAATGGTCAAAGGCTTTCCAGACATTCAATTTTCTGAAGGGGTTTGTGAAGGATGCATTATTGGCAAGCATCCTGAAGAGAAGTTTGAAAAGAGGAAGGCAAGGAGAGCCTCCTCTTCCTTGGAGCTTGTTCACAGTGATCTCATGGGTCCATTTCCACATCTGTCCATAAAAAACATAAGGTATGTTCTTACATTTATTGATGATTACTCACGCTATACCTGGGTTTATTTTCTCAGACAAAAGTCTAAAGTTTTTGAGCATCTCAAATACTTCAAAACTCTAGTAGAGACACAAACTGGGAAGAAAATCAAGATCCTCCATACAAACAGTGGGGGGAGTATATCAATAAAGATTTTCAGAATCTTTGTCATGAAGATGATATCCAGTTGCAAGACACAATTCCATACACTCCATAAGAGAATTGAGTTGCTGAAAGGAAGAACAAGTCTCTCAAGGAGATGACCAGTTTCATGTTGCATGCAAGATCACTTCCTTCCAAGATTTGGGCTAAGGCACTTAACTGTGTTGCTTACATACAAAACATAGCACCTAACAGATCTATTGAGGATAAGACACCTTTTGAGACTTGGACATGTGACAAACCAGATGTCACACACTTCCACATCTTTGTATCTAGAGCATGGGCCCATATTCCTTATGAAAAGAGGAAATCCCTAGATCCACAGAGCACACCTTGCATCTTTGTGGGATATCCAGATGATATGAAGGGGTACAGATTGATTCATTCCTATATAGACCAAATCCTCATTAAGTGCAGTGTTTAGTTTGAGGAGAGTCATTTGCATGCACCTACAGTGCAACATGCAAAGAATCTTGTGCTTCCATCAGTTCCAGACATCAGAGATGATGATTCCACACACTTAGATGATACATATTTAGACATAGATTCATAGGATTCTGTACATGTAGATGAGTATGTAGTACAACCAAATGAGGATCAAGCGTCGAAGCTTCAACAAATTCCCAAGTGGGTAGAATCCACACTTCAAGCAACAAAAAACCTTGCAGGGGATCCATTGGATTTGAGGAGGACTCGATCTGAGCATGTGGATCCTTCTCATTTACTTTTATCCTTTGAACCAAAGATTCCCATGCATTTCTATATGGTTCAATCTTCTAATCCACATACCTATAGTGAGGTTGTTGGAAATACACTATGGGAAGAAGCCATGCAGGAGGATCATGACTCTCTCCTAGAGAATCAGACTTGGGATCTGGTTCCACTTCCACCAGGGAGGACACTTGTCATATGAAAATGGGTCTATAGGAACAAGAGAGCAGTAAATAGTCAGGTGAGCAGGTACAAGGCCAGATTAGTTGCAAAAGGATTTCAGCAGATTCATGGGATATATTATGATGAAACCTTTTCTCCCGTAGCAAAGATGAACTCCATTCGATTGGCTCTATCCATTGCAGCAGACAAAGGATGGGAATTTCACCAGATGGATGTGAATAATGATTTTCTTCATGGTGAACTTTCATAGGATATCTACATGGAGAAGCCATAGGGGTTCATTCAGAACTCATCTTTAGTATGCAGAATCAAGAATTCTCTCTATGGCCTCAAGCAGGCACCTAGAGCATGGTATGAAAAGATGGATTCTTACTTTCTTTCACATGATTTTGTTAGATGTAAATATGATTCCAATGTTTACATGTTGAGGAATACTAAGTCTGTGATGATTTTAGTGCTCTATGTCGATGATCTTTT
Source organism: Picea engelmannii (assembly GCA_009831015.1). NCBI lineage: Eukaryota > Viridiplantae > Streptophyta > Pinopsida > Pinales > Pinaceae > Picea > Picea engelmannii. Next base: position 306,611 of record ML799238.1, read on the forward strand.
GATCACTGGTAGCTCTGTTTCAGCCATTGGTTTGGTCAAAGATATTTTGCATGATAGGTTCTCTATGATGGACATGGGTCCACTACACTTATTTATTGGTCTTGAGATTAGTCAGGATGCTTCTGACATCAAAATTTATTAGACTAAGTATGTCAGGGATCTTCTGGATAGATTCCACATGACAGACTATAATTCTGCACCTACACCCTTCTTATCTGGGATCAGACTTGAGGATGATGGGGATACACCATTAGTGGAAAACACTTTGTATCGAGGGTTGGTGGGGATTCTTCTGTATCTCACCCACACCCGTCCAAATATCTCATATGTGATAGGAGCATTTTCCAGATACATGCAGGAACCTCATGATCTTCACTAGAAGGCTTCCAAGAACATCCTCAAATATGTTCAGGGCACCATGAGTTATGGGATTCACTATGCAGTTGGTTGTGCATTAGATCTCATAAGATTCACATATTCAGATTGGGATAGTGATAGCACAGATCGCAAGTCCACGTCTGGGTACACTCTCAGTTTGGGGTCAGGCCCAATTTGTTGGTCAAGTAAGAAGCAATCAACCATTGCTTTATCTTCCGCAGAGGCCGAGTACAGATGAGTAGTCAACTATGTCATCCAGACACTTTGTCTTCAACACTTACTTACTGAGCTTGGTATCCAGTTTCATGGTCTGACTATCATATGGTGTGACAATCATAGTACACTGATATTTTGTAGAGATCCAGTACAACGACAGGGAACCAAACACATTGAGGTCCACATGCATTTCATCAGAGATTTAGTACATGACATGATCATTAATTTGTAGTTGTGTCCTTCCTCTGAATAGACTGTCGACATATTCAACAAGACCTTCACTGAGCAAAATTTTCATACTTTGCGGGATAGTCTTGGAGTGAATAACACAGTTTCCTAACAACTGCCTTTTCTTCTTTTGATGCATTGTATTTTGAGGGGGGGTTTTGTTCCCACATGGTTTTCCCTCTTTCCTCATTTTTATTTAGTGTTCATTAGTTGCATTGTACATGAGTACCTAATATGGCCTAGTAGTTGGGACTCATTTTTTACTCCATAGTGATGTTCAGGGGGGGTGTTGGAGAAATTTCTATTTTCGGCACACTAGTTCAGTGGGAGTTAACTGACTATTTCTATTTTAGACTTTCTAATTTTAGACCATCACTATTATGCATGCATTCCTAAGAAAATATCACTGCAGCTCACTACTTCTTCTCTTTTCTTAATTATACGATGTCATTAAGTGAATATCACTCACTCATTGAACAAATCATAATATACATTGATTCTCATTCTTCATATTGTATCTCTCTTCCTTTTCTTGATAAGATTTGTTTGGATATGCTTTAGCTAGGTCTCATGTGCAGGTTTCCATGAAACACCGACACCTCATTTTTTGGATTTCTCCTTCTTTCCTTATAATAAAAAAGACTCCTCTTAGTTAAAACTAAAAACTAAAAAATAGTTATCATAAAACTGTTTTAATTCTAAAACTAAAACTAAAAACTCAACCAACTCCTCAAAATAGAAATTAGTTTTCTTTTTTCAAAAATAATTTTGTAACTATTTGATATTAATCTTCTGCTTTTCCTTGGAATTTATGTACAATTCTTGGTCCAAATCCTTCTTTGTACACTTGTCATCATAAATGAAAACTAATTAATAACAAGAAACAAAAACAAAAATCAGGGACAACTACATAATTTCAAATTTTGTAGTTGTTCTTTAAAAAAAACGAAATTGAATAAATTAAAAAACAATTTAATTCAAATCTCTTCAAACCAACATGTAAATTAAACACTTGACATTTAATGAGGCCGATTTTCATAAATCTGAAATAAAAATATTGATTCAAGAAAAAAAAACAATTGCCAACAAACTTTGGATCTTAGCATATTTTTGCTTGAATTCCACTTTTTGCTTACCAAACATGCATAACGCTATAATACCATTCTTCTTATCATTCAAAGAGTCATGGACAAAAAAAATTCTGATTTCAAAAACTTGTATAACAGGTGGGGAAATATCATCATGTTTAGAAATTTTATACATATTTTTAGTTTCTCAATCAAAATTTCATATTTGTGTTTTAAAATAGATTTCAAGCTCTAAATTGTTGTAGAGGAGTTTGAAGATGAGTGAGATTGCTTTCATTAATCCCAAACGATTTTGTATATTTGACTTGCAAAATAAAGTCAAATAATGATAAAACAAATTATAAAATTTCAAAATCAAGATTTGTTCATAAATTTTCCTCCAATTGGTGCATGGGAACAACTTGAAAAATGCATTCCAATGGACCAAGGATATCTCCAATAATACTCATTAATTTGGGAAAATCCTCGTGCATCAATTAATTTTAGCCATTTTGAGAAAAACCCATGTTTTATTTTTCTGATATTCAACAAAGTTTGATCAGAAACTGAAAATGCAATTTGTAATTTTGTTCAGATTTTGCCTAAATAATTGAAGACTTCAAGAACAATCCTAGGCATATCAAATCATTCAAGATTAGAAATAAAATCTATAAACAAAGAAATCATACTTCTATTTTCAATATGTGAAACTTGCAATCCCCAAATCGCAAATTTCTTCATTGAAACTAAGCACAAAACTTGACCCTTTTGGTTTTGGATCTCAAAAAAGGTGGCTACAAAAATTTATGGAAAAATATGTCCTAAAATATCGATTATATCTTTGAAAGTATTCACTTTTTGAAGAAATCGCTTCCGAGCCAAGTAAAATGGCGCATTTTGGAAATGAGTTTTCGACAGTTTCCCCAGATTCTCAACCATTTGTTCGTAATTCACCATGAAAAACTACTACTTTGTTCAAGCATGAATTCACCAATCCTTCAAAATGATCAATGATATCCTACCATTTTCAACTAATTCGCTTCAACAAATTTAAAACCTAAAGGATCAGATATGAAGATTAAACCCATGAGAGAATTGACCAAGCAAAATCTAAGGTGAATATGTGAAATACAAAGCTGTGTGTATGAAACCTTTGCTCATAATGAAAAAACCCTTATGATAGAAAATCCCTAAATCGTGAAAGGATTAGAAATTATAAGCTTATCTCAACTTTGATGGGTGAATAAATTTTGTGTTTATGGCAAGACACATGCTACTATCCTAACCCACTACATGAAGTAGAAGAAAAAAAAGTTGAAATGCTATATGGAAAACCCAAAATTCAAAATGTTTTGTTACCCAAATCATGTATTAAGTTGATAAAATTAATCACATTAATAACATTGTTGCCATGATTTCATAAACCTTTTACCATATAAATGATGAATATCACATGTTGATGCATAATGCTTTGAGCGCATTTTCGATTATAAGGTAGGCTATAACAAAGTGCATTAAATCTCAATATGAAATAAAATCTCTTTAATTCTTCATCCAAATAATATAAAATGGTGAAATAAATAAGACTTAGGATGAAAAACAACTTTTGAATAGCCTAATAGTTTGTTTTATTTTTTTTTGTAGCTCGGGTAAAAACATTATCATGAACATGTATATAAGCAATATGATCAAGATTATTAGAGATCAATAATATATAAAATCTATACACATCACTTTATGATCAAGTTGATAATAAAAAAAACTTAAAAAAAACCAATGAAATCGACCTAAAAGTGATATGACACAAGGAAAATATCGAAATATCGAAATTGAGTTTTATGTTAAAATTCAGGAAATTCAAAAGAATGCATGCATTGTCGATATAAATAAGAGTCAAAATATGAAAAATCCTTAGCTCTAAACTTAACAAGTGCATTGATGCTGAATTTGAAATCAGGATTCCAAACATATTTACAAAGAAAAATTAAACCAAAATAAGAAAATTTTTCAAAAATAAGGGGGCCCAAATTATTTTTATTTACAATAAATGCAAATTTGGGATGGTTTTTGTACACGATAACAGGACGTTACATTCCCCTCCCCCTTATTTATGCACTGTCCTTAGTGCACTACACACACACACACACACACACACACACACACACACACATATATATACAAAACTTCAAAAATTGCATAGCATAGCATAACATAGCATCCTCGTGCTCCCAAGTTGAATCCTCAGGACCGTACCACATCCATTGGACCTTTACCAACTCCATGGATCGATTCCAGAGCTGCTTGACTTTCCGGTCCAATATGAAACCTAGTTTCACTCAAAAATCACCTTTTGGCTCCACTAGAATCACATTTCAATCAATGACATGATTAGCATCAGGTTCGTACTTCTTAATAAATGATACGGTAGTGCACTGCTAACTTAGCACAATTCCCCAACTTCAAGGAACTACGTCTTGATTTTAATTTCAAGAATTTGTGATCCCCCAATTTAAACTCTCATTTTTTTTTGCCTTTATTTGCACAACGTTTCTTCCTATCTTGGGAAACCTTTAAGTTCTACCTTATCTTTACCACCTACTCTTCCATTTCCTAGAGATGGCCCAACCACTACACAATTAGCTGGGTTATCCCAACTCACTGGTGTGTTGCACTTTCTTCCATAAAGTGCTTCAAACAAACTCATATTTAAATATGCTTGATAGCCATTGTTATAAGAAAACTATACCAAGTGAAGTTGTTCTTCCCAATTTCATGGTTTATCCATCACATACATCCTGAACATATCTTCAATCACCCCGTCTACCCTCTCTATCTGTCCATCTGAATCAGGGTGATATGATGTGCTGAAGTTAGATTTGTCCTGAAACCTTTGAATATACCTTTCCAAAAGTTCGACGTGAACTTAGGATCTATGTTAGACACAACTGTCTTATGAACACATGCAACCTAGGAACTTTGTGCATGAAAATATCAGCAATGTTAGCTTCCATGTGCACTGACTTCACTGGAATAAAATGGGTAGCTTTAGTAAGTTTTTCCACCACTACCATAATAGAATCATGTTGCTTAGCATTCCTAGAAAACTTTGTAATAAAATCGATGGTTATAACTTCCCACTTCCACTCAGGGATGGGTAAAGGTTGTAGCAACCCTACCATATGTCTATTCTTAACCTTGACCTTTTGACATTCAAGGCATCTAGAAATAAAATCAACAACTTCATTTTTCATGCCTGACCAATAGTATTTATTTTTTAATGCTACAATGGTCTTCCAGTAACTTGAATGTCCCACATAAGGAACTTTATGCATCTCTGAAAATAATAGGTTCTTCAACTCTTGAACATTAGGCACATAAACTCTATGCCTATACATGAGGATTCCATCTTCCTTTAGCTCATAACCTTCCATATTCTACCATGACATACCCTATTGTAATTTTGCCTGTCCACATAGCTCAGATCTGATCGGGTAGCTTCTAAAATTATGTTGCTCAAATATGATTTGTACATGCTAACAGTTGTATCATGTATTTCGTTCACCCTCCTGTAGAGTGCATCAGCTACCTCGTTCACTTTTCCCCTGATATTCTTTATGTCGAAGTCATACTCACTAAGGAATTCTAACCACTTGCTTTGTATGTCATTTAAACTTGGTTGTCCAAACAAATATTTCAGTCTGATATGGTATGTTCTCAACTCAAATATTTTACCCATGAGATAGTTCCGCCACATCTTCAAGGTATGCACTATAGTTTCCAATTCTAAGTCATGAGTAGCATAGTGCCTTTCATGCTCTTTTAGCTTTCTTGACTCATAACATATCACATGTCTGTTATGTCTAAGGAATCCTCCAAGTGACTCCTTGCATGCATCCATGCACACAACGAAGTCTTAATCTAGATCAACAATCCTTAGTATTGGCACACTTGTTAACAAACTCTTCAAACGCTGAAAAACTCTTTGCACAATCCAAAGTCTAATCAAATCGCACACCTTTCTTCTGCAAGGATGTAATTGGGTGCACAATTTGTGAGAAGCCTTCAATAAACCTTCTCTATTAACCTACAAGTTCCATGAAGGACCTCACCAATGCGACATTTCTTGGCATTGGCCATTCTTGAATGGATTTTATCTTTTCCGGGTCCACATCTATTCCTTCCTTGGAAATAATATGACCAAAATAATGAATCTGTCACTCATAGAATGAACACTTTCTCAACTTTGCATAAAGTTTATGCTCCCTTAATACTTGTGGTAGCATCCTCAAGTGTTGTTCATGTTCTTCTTCAGACTTGGAGTAAATAAGTATGTCATCCAAAATTACAATGAAAAGCTTATCTAAATATTCTCTGAAAACTTCGTTCATCAAACACTTGAAGACAATTGGTGCATTTGAAAACTTGAAAGGAAACACTGTGAACTCGTAATGACCATACCGTGTCCTAAAGGAAGTCTTCCTAATGTCTTATTCTTTAATTCTCACTTAGTGATAGCCAGATCTAAGATCTATCTTTGAAAATATTTGTGCAAATCTCAGTTGATCAAAGAGGTCATCTATCCTTGTCAAGAGATACTTTTTCTTTACTATTACTTTGTTCAACTTCCTGAAGTCAATACAAAGTTTCAACATACCATCCTTCTGGTTCAAAAATAATACTGCCCCCCCCCAAAGGTGACAGAGTTGGGCCATGGGGGCTTCATCTTGTTGACCAATATCTTATCACGTTCATTCATAAAGGGGTTTTTTTAATTGTGAAAAATAGAGTGAATATATTGTAGGTATTGGGGAGGGGATGTGGGTATTTGGGGGTTTATAGGTATTGCGGGGTATAAAAAGAGTTATCTAGTTAAAATATGGGTTTATTTGATTGGAAATATGTATTGGGAAGGGGGCTCAACAAAAGGATTTTTGAAGGTATTTGTCAATATCTAGTGAAATTAGGGGTATTATTTAATATCCCACAAAAATAGTTTCTATGTCATAGGTTCACTAAGTGAAGACCCCATGACTTGGGAATATATGCCCCTTCTTTAGAATCTCTTAATGTTTCATCTGTAACTCCTTCATCTCTGGCGTACTCATCCTATACAGGGTCTTAGATACAAGAGCTACACCTAGCTTCATATTTATAAAGAAATCAATATCTCTTTTTGGTGGCAACCTCGATATATCTTTAAAGACATCCTCAAATTCTTTCAGTACTGTGTAGTCTTCAACAATTGGCACTTTATCCTTAGGTGCCTCCTCCATGTGCATTTCAAATACTTTGCATCCCTTTATGAAGATTTTTTTCAACTGTAGAGTTGAAACTTCTCTAATAGATATATCTCTTGGAATAACTTGAACTATTCTTAAGTTTCCTTCCTAGTCCAGGCAAGTAAATTCCTTATTGTAATAGTCTAGAAGAACACGATTCTCATCCAACCAATCCATACCAATGAGGAAATCATATAAGCCCAAAGGTATGATATTCAAATAATATTTTTTTCACAATCCATTCGTATCCATTGGACATGCCTTAACCATCTCATTAATCTTTCTCTTTGCACCTGTAGCTAACTGTACCAACCAAGGCTTTCCAAGCTTACTTCTTGAATGGAATCTTTCCACTATTTTAGGATCTCGATAACTATGACTAGCTCCTGGATCAATTAAAATAGCAATAGGTTGGTCATTAATCTTACCTTCCACTTCAATCATGTGCGACTAAAAATCTGCTTGCTTGTTATCCAAGGCTGCATAAATCTTGGGTACATTTCTGCCCATGTCTTCAACTATTGCAGCTTGTTGTACATTGTGCACAATCCTCACTTTTTCACCTCTTTGAGGAAAATCTCTATACATATGATCTTTGCCACAACCCCAACATTGAGTAAGTTGTTTCCTTGGTCTTTTCCCCATTGATTCAATCATTCTAGGATCCTTGGGAGTTGGTTGTCCTTGAACAATATTTCTGAAAAAATGGTGGCTTAGTCCACTTCTTCCTCTATTCCACCTTGATTTTCATCTTGTCATCCCAAGCCTTTTGGAAAGTCGATCTTCCTTTTTGTTGATCATAAAGAAATTTAGTGCGCCTCATGGTTTCCTCCAACGTATTGGTATCATCATATTGTATCTTGTCACTGATAAATGAGGGTATCCCACTCAGGTATCTCTAAATTTTGACTTGCCCATCCTTGATGAATACGACATACTTGAGTAGTTCTAAGAATCTTCTTTCATACTCATCAATGGTCATGATACCAAGATTGAGTTCAAAGAGCTCCTTCATTTTCCTTTCATAGTACCTCTTGGTTAAATATTTTATTTCAAAATACCTCTTAAACTCCCTCCAAGTGAGCTTCTTTCCATCAATGTGTTGCACCTACACAAACTGATCCCACCACATTGATGATTTTCCTTTAAGTTGATATATGGAAATTCTCCTTGTTGCCTACGCAAAGTAATTATGAAGCTGGAAGTACTTCCTCACACCCAAAATCCAAGTCTCTGCATCCTCATCCTTCTTGTGCTCACCTTCAAAGGTAGGAGGATTGATCTTGTTCATCTCTCCCCATAGCTCGTCCACCCCAGTCCTTCTCTTATGCTTTATGTTACGAGATGGACTTGAGTTATTGTGCAATTTCCTAAGTGAATGCTTTGGTGAGTGGTGATGTTTCCTATCAACACCTCTTGTTTCTCTTCTTTCACCACGAGACTTGTGACTCCTCGACTTTCTTGACTCTGTCTCTCTGTCCATTTTATTTTCTATTCTATCCAAGATTTGCATCAACTTGATGTTAAAGCCATCTTGTTTCTCATTGGCTTTCATAAGCCTTTAATTATCAAATTTGTAGCTTTGGACATATTTTTGCAACCCCTTTATGGTTTTCACCAAGTTTATGCATTCATCCTTGGATTCTATACCATCCACACCCAATCTGACATACAAATCCCCAAATTCATTGTCATGACTGAAAACTTCTCCGCACATCTTCCATGCTTCAACTTTTTGCGCTGATTCAGTCCTTCTCTAATCATTGTTAATTATACAAAATGTGCAGGAAATTAATATTTGTTAGATGATTTCATGTAACAACTACATGAAAATATGAACCATTTTGTCATAATCCTTTCTTATGATTCCTTGTATGATTTTAACATCCCAAATTCTAGTGTGCACACTCGCACAACAATACTTTGTGCGCATCACAACTCTACACTGCACACCAATATTTTATGTGCACAATATACTATGCACTGTGCGGCACCAATTCCTTTAATGTGCACATCAATTTCATGCTGATATCTGACCCATACAAGTCTAGTGTTGAACCAATAGCTTTGATACCATAATGTAATGTCCCCAACTACCCAGGCTGGGCCACGTCACCCATGATCACAAATTATGACGCTCTGATACAACAATGTAACATACCTAAATGATGTACCCATCTTACTGCTGAGTAAAGTCACCCAAAATTCTAGTGCACAGCTAATGTCATATTGCATGGAAACATTTGACGGAATGTGCAAAAACCAAAATGGTTTGTGTCACACCACAGTCCTTCCAGTTTTTGCAAATTATAACAGTGGAAGTAACTTGAAATAAAACTATGCACTCAAGCATAGTGGGCACACTAACATTATAAAACATAAGACCACTCCAAACATGTGAACACTATTATGTGCATAACCATACGAAGCACTCAGATACCACAATGTTCATAACTTTTCTGATTCCACTTCTAGGTCTTGCTTTCTTGTGCGCGTAGACTACGTTTCCCCGCACCTAGTGAATCTAGTCACTTGTACACATGGACCACTTTCTGCGCACACGGTACTTCTAGCCTCACTCAAGAATATTTTGACCATTTACATGACTATCTTAATAGAAGTTACTTATCAAATAGCATAATCAACGTATATGAATATTATGCTAAATACTCACAGAAACCTTATTTTCTTAAAGAAAGAGTATTGACTTACTTATTCTTGATCCCAATATGGTAATGGTCCTCCCTTGTGTTTCTATAGAGAGATTATAATGCCATTTAAAGAGCGACAAACAATGGTTAAGTACTTCCACTTGAGATAACAAACTTCTATCCATTTTTTATCAGTAGATGTCACCTGATAGTGGTTTCCTGACATGTTCCCTTTGCATGGCGACCCTTTCTATTATTCAATCATATCGTCGACGAGGAGAATTCACCCTCTTCTTATTCTATTGGGGATGTTTCCCCACTATGATACTCATTGATGCTTCCACCACCTGAGGACGAGGAAAGGTCCGTGTCGATCCATCCTCAATCCCTACCCTACGGACCAACATCCATATTCTTGGAGTCTCCACCCCCCACATAGAAAACTGATTATTTCAAAGTCCTTCCTACTAATTCCCACTCCCAGTTATTTCCCCATTCAATCCCCCTCATATCCATCTATCTCTTCACCACTATGATACAATAGAATCGTCTTGACAATCTAATCGCACCACTAGATATCACAAAACCAACCCCCCCCTTCCCTCACACTATAATTGGATCCCCCACTTAACAGTCCCTTTAGGATTGATTTCAAGATTAGATTCTTCATTGTTTTTTTTTCTTCCTTTTTTTCTGGTTCTATCCCCTAACCAGAATGGGATTGGAAGGGTTTCTCCTTAGAAGAAGGTTCCATCCCTTCACAACAATGGGTTTTGGCTTGTTTCACCACCTGAATGTTTTACATCACAATGGTGCAGGACCAATACCAAAAATAAGAATCTCTATCGCACTAAGCAATTAAGCCATTTGAATCTTGGGACTGGTAAAGTTAGACTCAGTTAGATTATAGAGTTAGCACCACTTGATGCAGAACTTTCTCTTTAGATATAATCTCATATTTATTCAAGAAAGAGAGAATTAAATTTCTCAAGGGAGAAAAAATCACACTTACATAATAGAAAACATTAATAGAATAACAACCATTCTTCATATACAACAATATACAAGTAATGGATCATAACATATACAAATGAATAAACACGTAGTAACTAGACAAGAACATAAGAATACTTATCTTTGATGCAAAGTCACCAATTGCGTGTGTGACACAGATGTTCCTCCAAGCCATAGATGTTGTTTTTCATAATCTTTCAGCAACATGTCATCCCCGATCTAGGGATCGAACTCCACCAAGGAAAAAGGATTCCTAGTTCCAATCTATGGTCTAACAAACAATGAAATTTCTCAATCCAAGGTGCTGACTATTGCAACTAGTCTACAGTCCCTCATTCCCCAAATACATGTCCCGCCCCAAGAAGTGTGCCCCTTCTCTGTTCAACATTCCTCTATCTTCCCCACTTCCCTTCCAGGGCTTCAACAATAGGCCGAATCAAGAATTCTTAGAGCACTGCAAATAATTCCTAGTGCATCATGGAACAATTCCCATCCAATCTCTCACTTGGAGAGATTTCTCACGGGCCTGATGACCTGCCTCTTGGAAAAACTATGGGCTTGATAACCCACTTCTTCAACAACCTACGGGCCTGACAATCGACTTCTTCAATTGTACCAAGGTTTTCCCAAGAACAGGGTTAATCCATTAACATAATCACAACAAAATACAAACTTCTATTCGTCTGAATGATGGAGGAAAACAATGGATGATCCCCAAATTACACTAAGGCTAGCAATATATATTGCATTCCTTAAACTGGACACTTTTCACCTTCAGAATTAAATTTATCCACTTGGTGACTCGCTCCCATCCCTTGGGAACTTAGGATAAATAATATATCTATAAGTTACACTTTTCAGAAACATTTTAAAAATATTTCCCCCTTTTTCCCTTTTTCGGTGGAGTTTAATCCCACGTCTCTTTTCGTCTGAGTCTGTTTGTGTACAACGATGTAATATATTAATAACTTGATTTTGATACACTTTACAAGAATAAGAACACTAGCCTATTTGAATAATGTCTCACCAGCCCAATAATCACATAGGATCTCCAACCTCAAAACATATACATACATCTATATACATCATAATCATTCCCGCACACTTTCTTGAGTGTGTGCAACACTGTGGAATATGTGCACCCTCCCTTGATGTGCAATCCACCTGCATAGTTCAGGTACATGCAACACTATGGAATGTGCACACCTTTTTCTTTGGTTACAAACCTCATGCTCTACTCAGATGCACGAAAAACAAGAACAGATCACCAGCCTATATGTTCATTAAATTTACACTTGTTTCCAATGGCTCACCAACCTATATGGATGGATACATCATGCACTACTTAGGTGTGAACAAAAACAAAATGGCTCACCATACTATATGCACAACTAAAAATGGGGTTCGGATTAGGGAGATTACAGATCCATTGAATTAAAATTGACCTCAAGCATGCAACCTCTCATCTCGTCTTGTTTTCCAAAGAGATATTCCAATTTGGTCCAAATATTGTTTGGAGTAGTACAAGCTTCAATATGGAACAATAGCTCGGGGGACATTGACATACAAATAATACCATATGCCTCATCCATGTGGTTGAAATATCTGTATTTCTTGATTTCCGATGTTGGCTCAACATCTTTATCCATTGTTATTCAGTACAATCCTCTACCTTTGAGCTAAATTAGAATCTTTATCTTCCACTCGAAATAATTGTGTGGCATGAGAAGAATTGTAAGAATAAATTCCATTCTTTTTTACTACATATATCTTATGAACCTGCAAATAATTACATGTGCACCTTGATCCTAGAAACATGTGGGTGTTGATAACATGTGAAGTTTTGGTGAAACCTACACAGATAACCTAACTAGATAAATTCACACAAAGCTTGCAAAAAGAACTAGATAGAGAGAAGTAAGAATGAGAGAAATAATTATAGAATTGTATTAACTGACTGGTAGAATGAGAAATAAATACATGAAATACTCTACATGACTAAGTGAATGCACCATAGTAATGATCCAGAGAGATCTGGACACTCATTGAAGAAAACTAGAGTTATTTTCCACCTCGTCTTAGTTAACTACCCATGCAATCATTAGTTAATTGAATCACATGTGTGAAGGTGAGAGAAACACATGAATGCATATGATATGCACCCTCTCGGCCACATGCATGTGATATGCACCCTCCTAGTGAGAAAATTGAGGTGAACATGCAATTGTTGGTCATAAAACAGAGGTTTCCATGCATGAGTAGCCTCCACTAGTATAAATGAAATCTGACTGAGTCAAAACTAAAGAGGGAAGGAGCCTTATTTTATAGGAGGCACACTATTTTGTAGGGAATATTCTCAAGAGAGAATATTCTCAGGTATGGATATCACCCTCAACATTAGACTAGAAAACCTAGGAAAAAGAATTACTATTTGAGTCTGTAATATCTCCAACAAGATTGTATATCTTCAACAATTATTATATCGATAGCCTAGTGGACCTCAAGATTGGAATATAATCTAATTAATGCATTATTAATTTCACCTAGAACTTTGAAATTTGTCATGTCCAATTGTACAATCTAAGTAGTAGACTTCTTGGGTTCAACTTTCAACTTCCTACAAACATAATATGACATTACATTGGAAGAGGCCCCTCAATATGCTAAAACATTATGTACATTTCTATTAAGGATTTCAAATATCAAAAGGAAAGGGGGTGTATGAGAAATAGACTTCTCTATTATTAAAGCAACATTTACATTAAGTTGCTTATTATTTTTATATGAATTATGGGGAACTTTTCCCTTATCTTTACTTCCAGATGTAGTAGTTTCATTTTCAGGATTAGTCTTTCCTAAAGCTTGAAGTAACTTGTCTTTTTGTTGTTTTAATTTTGGCAGTTCATATAACAAAATATTTTCCCTTGTTTTCTTCATATCCTTGACTAGATCATAATCTAAAATATCATAAATAAAAACATACTCACCTGCACCAGATATTGATTTATATATAGATTAATATTTTTGGGAAGGAGAAGATATAGGTGGTGATCCTAAATTTGATGGACTCCCTTTACTTATAGATTATGCAACACAAATATCTTCGACTATTTCACCTTCCTCATCATCTGTTATCCCATGGGATATATCCCATGTAACATTGATGTAAGGGGTTTCCTCCTCCTCCTCCTCCTATTTATCTATTTGTATCTCTTCCTCCTCTTACATAGAAGTGAAAACTTCAAACATATTTACAAATGCTAGACATGTATTCTATGAATGACTTGCATTATGTTCTCTACAAAATTGATCTTGTGTGAACTCCTCAAGATGAATTTCATTAGTAGGAGGGTTTTGGTTTCTTGGTGGTGGTGTTGGATCATGTTGTCATTGATGTCAAAGGAACAATCTCTTGTCATAGTATATTGATGTAGTGATTGACGGATCATGTATTGTCATTGTTTTCAATGGATCGATGTCAAGTGTATTCATAGTTATATGATGTCATGAATAGATGAATATGGATCAATGTGTTGTCATTTATATATGATGCATAGATAATTTCATGCATAGATGAATATGGATCGATGTGTTTTCATTGATATATGATGCATAGATGGATTGATGCATTAATGTATTGATCAATGGATCATGTGGTCATGCATGGAATCAATGACAAAGGGACAATGTCATAGTGATGTGTTGTCATGAGTTATTCCAGTTGGATTGATGTAAATATGACTCATTATTGTATTTTCATGGTTGATAGGAATTACAAATGGATGAACTCCAAAGTAGTCCCCTTATGGTGAAATCCCTCACAAGAAGACACTTTGTGGTTGAGTTATCCTAGAAGTATGGTTAGACAACCCAAGATTAATTATGGAATAATGAGATAAATATCAATGAATTTTTTAGTAAAACTATCCTATATGGATAGTGCTTGTCATGTTGTTTCCGGTGGTATGCGGAACGTCACATAACTCCTCACGGTTAGAGAGTTATGGCCATGTGAAGTTGGAGAATCCTCATGAATCATCTAGAAGCCCGTGGTTGCAAAGAAGAAATTATTTAAATAAGAAAGTGAAGTGATGAGTGTACTATAAGTCAAAGAGGATTATTTAAATAATAAAGTTAATGGAGGACTTACTAATTATGGAAAGAGATTATAAGTGGGTTAACCCTAAAATAAGGAAAGTGGGTTAAGTGGACAAATGGATATGTGAACAAGTGGCTAAGTGGACAAAGTTTGACAAAGGTGGCTGTGCGGACAAAGTGGTTATGTGGACAAAGTGGATATGTGGACAAAGTGGCTAAGTGGATGCTTCTAAAGGAAGCTACTTGGAGAGTATAAACAAGAGAGCAAGGGTCTCTTGGTCATGCATCTTTCTTGAGCATATTGAAGATCTATTATGGGTGAAAGATTCATTGTAGGTACTCATGGACACATCAAAGTTTCCCTAAGTCTGAGATCTTGACGACGAAAGTTTCAGAAGTTCAGAAACCCTAGTTTCTGAAGGAGTACATGGGCTGCAATGAGCCAGAGCGTGTACATATGCAGATTGCAGTGAGGCAAAAAGCATACACATGCAGGCTAAAGGGGATCAAAGCGCATATAGTTGGAAAGAGTCATGGAGATTTGAGTGAGAGATGGTGCCAGGTTCCTGAAGTCTGAAGAAAATTCCAGATTGACATTCTATGGGCTCAGATATGTCATAGAATATTTTCGTATGGTTTCATAGTTGTCTTGATGGATACTTTTACTTATTATATGATAAATACTTAAGGAATTCTTGGTATGGCTGTTGTGATATGGTTTATGTTGATTGATTGATTGAGTGAGAAACACTCTTATGTTTCAGTACTAATATGGTTTCCATAGTATACTGGTTACTTATACATGATTATGTAACATTCATATTGTATGGTTGAGGAGCATGAGTAAGTTGTTGGGAAACATAGATGTGTTGTGATTGGTTATGGATAGATTGGACAGTGAAAGACATAAGTGGATGTGATAGAGGATGAAAAAGATATGATTTTTCAAGGAGAGAGAAAACCCTAGTTCTTTAGGAGGTATACACAAGTTGCAGTACAGATAGGCCGCGTACATAAGTGGGCTACACTATAGGTAGGGCGCATACATATGCGTGTTGCATTACTAACAGGTCACGTACCTGTTGACATATTGGTATTTGTTGAGGATTGAATCCTTTTCTCAGTTGGTGTTGAGTTGTGTAATATGAGTCTTGCATTATAGAGTTGGTGCTCTTGTGGAGTTGATACTCTATTCAGTTGTTGCTGATAAAACCCCAAGGATTTTTCCTTTTGTTCTTTGTGGTGATGGATTATTGATGATATCTGTTGTTGATATATGTTTACATACAACTAGTTATAAATTGACAGTAATAAGTGATGAGTAAATTGTGATTTCTAACTAAGGATTTTTTGTGAAAGGAAGTGAAAAAGAGCCCTACACTGATTCACCCCCCCTCAATGTGATCGGTGTGTCCAACAATTGGTATCAGAGCGGGCCTTTACTATAAGCCTTAATAAGCTTGGAGGAGATCCATGGACACACAAATGGATGATGAAGTTCCAATCCTTGATGAGAATAATCATTCAGCATGGAGAATAGAAATGAAAGGGTATTTGAAAGCAAAAGGTGGAGGTGTTTGGAAAGAAACTATTGGTGGATTAGTTCCCTTGAAGAATAAGTCAAATTTTGCAGCTCAAAAGAAAGAAAATAAGAATGATGCATTGTCTCTCAAGACCATTCTCAATGGAATCTCAAGCTCTGTCAAAGAAAGCATGAGACAATGCACTTCCGCCAAGGCTCTATGGCTAAAGCTAGAGAAGACATACCAAGGAAAAAAGGAAGACAATAAAGACAATTCCATCAAGAACAATAAAGGTAAAGAATCTCTTGATTGCAATAATTCTAAGTGTGATGATGTTGAATGTTTATTTACAAGTGAAAAAGAAAACATAGAAGAAGTTTGTGTAGAATCAGATGACAGTTATCCTATAGTTGAGGAGGAAGATTCGTTGGAACTAAAAGTTAAAGTTTTAGTTGAGTTAGAAGATGTTAGCAATGAAATAAGACATTACTCAATTTCTTTTGTGTATCTTGAAAAATACACCAATGAAGTCCTAGAAAAGTACTCAAGATATACCATGGCACTAAAGCAATCTCTCAAAGAACAAGAAGAAAGTAAAAAGACTCAATTAGAAGAAAAAGAAGAAGAGATCAAAAGACTAAATAATGAAATAGAAGAAAATAAGAAGGTAGATGATGAGATTAGCAAAAGTATTGAAGTTAATGTTAATCTCAAGGCCAAAATTGAAGAAGCCAAAAGGGTAGAGGAACTATTAAAGAATCAAGTAAATGAAAAGGAGGAGTCATGTCATAAGTTGGAAGCTGAAGTTGTTGATCTTAGAAAGAAAGTAGAGAAGTCAAACAAATTCTTGAATAGCTCAACAATCTTGAATGAAATCTTGGATAGTCAAAGATCACCAAATGATAAATTAGGTCTTGGATACAACAAAGAAGCTACACATTTTCAAGCAAGCACCTCAAAGAAGCGTGAGGTAAGTCCCTCATTCTCAAAAGATGGAAATAATGTTGCAAGGAAACCATCTACACAAAGAAAGGAAACTTTCAAAAGAACAAAGAAATGAATACATCAAGAAGCCATCTTTACACCTCAAAGCAAATTCAGAAGAGACACCTTCAAGATGGACACCAAAACAAAGGTATGAAAGTGTTTTTTATGGTCATTGTTACTCATGTAATGAATATGGTCACAAAGCTTTGGATTGAAGACATTATCTAAGAAAAGATAATGGAAGGTTTGATGACACCCTAAGGTGTTGGAGATGTAATCAAGTGGGACACATTGTTGCTCATTGTCACACCATGAGATGCTACAACTGTAGTGGATTTGGTCACAAATCCCAAGATTGTTGGAACACAAGAATACAATCCATGAGGAGTGTATCATATAGTATGGATAGAAGAACACATGAGGCTAGAAAGGAAGAAAATGTTGGAAATATGGAAGCTCAGAGCTCAAGTTCTGAGAAGCTTGGACACCTTCAGAAGTGGGTAAAGAAGACCGAACAATCATAACAGAATGGAATCCCTAAGGCAAGCTCAAGCTTGACTTATTTTGAAGAATACGTGGGTTACATTGATAACAATCGCGAACATACGCAAGATGACCTATAAATTGGTCGCGTACATACATGATCTGTCTATATATTAGGCCACATACTTGTGGTAAAATCCTTGGAAAGTAGGCTATGCATATGCGTTGCAGCTTGGTGTGATGGTATAACTCTGTTTTGCAGGATATGACATGGTTTGTTGTAGGTTTTCATGATTATATGTTGGCATGTGTATTTGATGTATGTATGGTGATGAAATATGGTTGAGTTTTGAAAGTCTATCTTGGATGCATGGTACTAACCCTAGAGTGTGAAGTGAGGAATTGTCTATTGAGGAACAATGTTGGTTATGACAGTGAAGTTATGGCACTTTGGTTATGAGATATATCATGATGATGCTAGCTAGAGATGTCATTGATCTATTGAGAGGAACTCTTAGTACATGTTTAGAGGTACTATTGGATGCTTAGTACTTGTTGTAGTGAAATGTTTTTGAGGTAGATCTATCATGGTACATGGATGGTACATATGTGAGCTCCAGTGATATATCTTATGATGTATTATTAGAGGCATACTTGTTGGATGTCTTGGTGCATGCATTTGGCATGTGGTTGAGCTACATATTGGGACATGTAGTTGATGAGATGATGAGGTGGTTATGTTGTACAACATTGATGATTCATATCTTGATCTATAGTTGATACATGATTGGTACATACATTGGTACATTGTTAGAGGCACTTGCTAGCAGTATGATTGGCACATGGTTTATGATTGATATGGCATACATGTATGGGAACACATATTTATTGTAGTTCATCTTGTTGAGGTTTGGTGCATGGTTGATGCACTTGATTTGGTACATGATGTATGGGATGATATAGTTGAAACACTTGCTATGTTGCTTGGCTGATATATTGATGGTTGAGATACATGGTTGTGGAAATTGGTTCATGGTAGTGGCATATCATGAGTGATATGACACTTGTGTGAGGCACAAGGTTGGCATGTTCATAGAGGAATATGGTTGATACATTCCACTAATGATATCTTATGGTATATTGTATGGTATTGATGTACATGGGTGTTGTGCATGGTTGGCACACAATATGGCATAGGATGTACTTGGTTGATGTTTGTTCATGATTCTCTATTCATTATTGAAATATCTTTTGCTTCATTATGCATGGTATGGCATGAGTTTGATGCATGGATAGGTCCAAGGATTATCATAGGAAGAGTGGATCATTCTTGAGCAGTTGATCTATGTTCTGGTTGAGCAGTAGCATTTGCAGTAGAATCATATTGCAGTGGTAGCATATTGTTCATATTGTAGAGAATATAGGGGGAGACATACCCACAGGGGGAGTCATTCATATTCCCATGATTCCAGGAGGAGAGATTTATTAGATGCAAAGGTAAATACTTGGAGAAAGAGAACAAAGGAATGGTTCCATGGGGAGCGATGGTCATAGGGGGAGAATGAGCGACATGTCTTCAACATTACATCATAGTGATATCCCTTGTTCAAAAGGGGAGAGATTATTCAAAGGAATATCAAAGGCATCCAGACAAGGGGAGCATCCCCAAGGAGAGTTCAAGCAGGAGGATCAACCCCAAGGAGAGAACTATCCTTTTCCATTGATGTCAAAGAGGGAGAGATAGTCACATTGATGTGATTGAAATGGATATTGATGAAGAGCAATGTCATGTCTACTTGTTGCCATCAATGATTGGTGTTGACATCAATGTTGGCATTTCCATCAATGCCAAAGGGGGATATTGTTGGATCATGTTGTCATTGATGTCAAAGGATCATTGTCTTGTCATAGTATATTGATGGATCATGTATTGTTATTGTTGTCAATGGATCAATGTCAAGTGGAGTCATAGTTATATGATGTCATGCATATATGAAGATGGATCAATGTGTTGTCATTGATATATGATGCATAGATGATGTCATGCATAGATGAAGATGGATCGATGTGTTGTCATTGATATATGATGCATAGATGGATTGATGCATTAATGTATTAATCCATGGATCATGTGGTCGTGCATGGAATCAATGACAAATGGACAATGTCATAGTGATGTGTTGTCATGGGTTATTCCAGTTGGATTGATGTAAAGATGACTCATTATTATCTTGTCATGGTTTATAGGAAGTACAAATGGATGAACTCCAAAGTGGTCCCCTTATGGTGAAATCCCTCATGGGAAGACGCTTTGCGATTGAGTTATTCTAGAAGTATGGTTAGAGAACCAACGATTAATTATGGAATAATGAGATAAAGATTAGTGAATTTTTTAGTGAAACTATCCTAGATGGATATTTATTGTCATGTCGTTTCCGGTGGTATGTGGAACACCACATAAATCCTCACGGTTAGAAAGTTATGGTCATGTGAAGTTGGAGAACCCTCATGAGTCATCTAGAAGCCCCAAAGGGTCAAAGTAGTCAAAGTGGTTGCAAAGAAGAAATTATTTAAATAATAAAGTGAAGTGATGAGTGTACTATAAGTCTAAGAGGATTATTTAAATAATAAAGTTAATGGAGAACTTACTAATTATGGAAAGAGGTTATAAGTGGGTTAACCCTGAAATAAGGAAAGTGGGTTAAGTGGACAAATGGCCATGTGAACAAGTGGCTAAGTGGACAAAGTTGGACAAAGGTGGTTGGTTGGACAAAGTGGTTATGTGGAAAAAGTGGATATGTGGACAAAGTGGCTAAGTGGATTCTTCTAAAGGAAGTTACTTGGACAATATAAACAAGAGAGAAAGGGTCTCTTGGTCATGCAAATTTCTTGAGGATATTGAAGATCTATTATGGGTGAAATATTCATTGCAGGTAGTCATGGACGCATCAAATTTTCCGTAAGATTGAGATCTTGACGGTGAAAGTTTCGGAAGTTCAGAAACCCTAGTTTTTGAAGGAGTACGTGGTATGTAGTGAGCCAGAGTGCGTACATACATGGGTTGTAGTGAGGAAGGACACATACACACACGGGTTGAAGGAGAGCAGAGTGCGTACAATTGGAAATATTCATGGAGATTTGAGTGAGATTTGGTACCGGGTTCCTGAAATCTGAAGCAAATTCCAGATCGACATTCTATGGGATCAGATTTGTCATAGAAGCTTTTGGTATGGTTGCATAGTTGTATTGATGGATACTTTTGCTTATTATATGGAAATAATTAAGGCATTCTTGGTATGGATGTTGTGATATGGTTTATGTTGGTTGATTGATTGAGTGAGAAACACTCTTATGTTTCACTACTGATATGGTTTCCATAGTATACTAGTTACTTATACATGATTAGGTAACATTAATATTGTATGGTTGAGGAGCATGAGTAAGTTGTTGGGAAACATAGATGTGTTGTGATTGGTTATGGTACAGATTGGATAGTGAAAGACATAAGTGGATGTGACAGAGCATGCAGAAGATCTGCGTTTTCAAGGGGAGATAAAACTCTAGTTCTTTAGGAGGCATACACAGGTTGCAATATAGATAGGCTGTGTACATATGCGGGCTGCACTATAGGTAGGGCATGTACATACACGTGCTGCACTACTAACAGGTCACGTACCTATTGACATATTGGTATCTGTTGAGGATTGAATCCTATTGTCAGTTGGTGCTGAGTTGTGTAAGCTGAGTCTTGCATTGCAGAGCTGGTGCTCTTATGGAGTTGATACTCTATTAGGTTGTTGCTGATAAAACCCCAAGGATTGTAGTCCATAATAAAAGAAAATTGTACATACATCTTGTGTTCTTTGTGTTTTTTGTGGTGATGGCTTATTGATGATCTATGTTGATGATATATGTTTACATACAACTAGTTATAAATTGACATTAATAAGTTATGAGTAAATTGTGATTTCTAACTGAGGAGTTTTTGTGAAAGGATGTGAAAAAGATCCCTACACTGATTCACCCCCCCTCCCTCTCATTGTGATCGGTGTGTCCAACAGGTATTTCTCCTAAAAGGAGGTCTCTATGGCGTTTTCTAAGATGTGCCTTCCCCTAAACAATTTTTAATATCTATGATGTCATTCGAGAGTTTTTTAAATTATTCTTTGAAGACTATCCATGTCTATAATCTCTTTGTATTTTTTCTCGTCTGTAGTTTTGATTATGGTTTGTTTCTTCACAGGTGGAAAAGTTTTCTTTTCTTTTGCTGGAAATTTACCCACAATGCTCATCATTTCTTTTTCCACATCCAAGGTTCCTTGAAAAGTCTTAGTTAATGTGTTTTTTCTAGCTCTTTTGACAAACATGGAAATTGAAAAAGGAAGAGTTGTGGTATAAAATTCAATGATTGCATTGGTGGAAGGCCTAGAATATTTAGGAATTTTATCCATTAGTGCTAGAAATATTTGATTTTTTTCTTTGAGTTCATTCTCATCATAGACAATTCTAACACAAATGTTGTTGGGGTTTTATCTTCACCAAATTTCTTCATGAATGTAGTTTCAAATTCATTCCAATTGGTCATTGATCCTTATGGTAATGCAAAGTACCAAGTAGATGATTTCCTTTCAAAATTATATGGAAACAAATGGAAAAAAACATCTTAATGTTGTAAATTCATTAAACTTACTGCTTACATGCATTTACTTACATGACCTTTAGGTGACTCATTTTTATCAGGATCAAAATTGGGTAAAAACAGTTCTGGATGCTTAGGAAAATCAGGAGCAGGTCCTAGAATAGAAACAAATCCTAGTGCAAGCGACCATCTTCTGGGTAAATTAGCCATGTTTCTTCTTGGAGATGGTATCTGACTTCTTTAAGGAGACTGTCTTTGGCTTCCTTGAGAACATTGTCTTAGAATTTCTTGAGACGACTCCTTGTTGAGATTCTGAAGGAGTATAAGGAGGAATTTCTGGAAGAGATGGTGGTTTACCATCATCACCTATGAAATGAATTCTAGTCTCTTCTATTCCTTGCGAAATTTTTAACAATTCAAAAAGAGGGTTAACTCAAGAGGAAAAATCAATAACACTTGTTTGTGATCTCTGAGATTGTTTACCTTTTGTAGGTATTGTGAATTCAATGAGTGATAGTCCAAACTATTCTGTTTGTGCTATGGTCAAGATTCTAGACAATTATAGTTGAGGATTAATGAATGCAAGTTTTTCAGTAGTTGTAGAGACTACAACTTCAGTCTATAATGTAGAAATAGGGTCACTTTTTTCATCTGAATAGACATATAAAAAACTATGCTTTGCTTGTGCTTTGAAATTTCACTGGTATATTTATGAAGAGAGATTCTTTGTGGAGGTGATTTAGTATGAGATGACTAAGATGACTTGGAATTGTAGGATGATTTAATAGCCATGCATATCACTCAACCCTCCTTCTAATGCCAAAATTGTTGATAGCCGGAAAAATTCCTTCTACCAACAATGTGGGAGGATCAACCAATGGTATATCCCAATTAGATCTTCTCTCATTTGTGATAGTGATCTCCACCAGTATATGGGTCGGGTTTCCACCTAAAGGTTTTAAAATTAAACACAAAATCGAGAAAATCTAACAAATTGATTCTAAGTATCTAGCTTAAACTAATTAAATATCTATATTATCTATGGTATCTTTAATTAGAGATTAATACTAAGTTGTCCTAGCTAGGAGCGTATATCACTGAAATCAAATACAAGACAAGATAATAATTGTTGAATTTTAATAAAAGAATTTACAAAAATTCATTAATTTTAAGTGAAGATACATATAGTTTTCCAAATAAATAGTCATTCAAAAAATCTAACATGTATTCTCATATCTAATCAAAATATCAATTTGAGAACTAAATGAATTTTGAAAGAAATTTCACACAAATATATAAATCATAGAAATGCAGAAACATACAATCTCACATTCACATAGAAATATTTCTCGAGAAAGATATGAGCCTTCAGTTTTTCATAAATTGTTTGATAAAAATATACAAGATTTGAATGCCAAGTTTTCCAGCCCCTACTTCATCCGAGGAATCCCCTATTATACCCATAAATCATATCATTTGAATTATTTATGTTACAACTAATTCCTCCAAATTAGGTGTTACTTTGTTACATGAGAAGAGGATAGTATTTATTTTTTATTATCTTTCTCTTAAAAATATGATTCCCATTTACTAAAAATATTCGTCATATGCTCAAGGAGGGGATGTTTTAGACCACTTAGGCCTAATTCACATTGATACATTTTGTTTAATATTTGTGAATTTTTCTTTTTTAATTTTAAAAAGAAAGATGAAAATGCTTTGGAACACTCTGAGGGAATTGTAACATATTCCTTCAACATATCACTTTTGATTGTACTAATTTGAGAAGTTAATTATGTACTGGTATGCCTTTTCTATTCCAAATTGACAACATAGAGATTGCTTGGAGCTGCATTCCCTAAATACTCATTAGTTGGAATATTTTAGTCTTCAATGATATCCATAGCTTGATCCCATAATTTGGAACACAATTGATTGGAATCCTTAACCAAACCATTTGTAAACGATTTACAATTAATCTAGGAATCTAATAAAATATGGATCTGAGCCCTTTCTATGTTAGTCAACCTTGGAATGCCTTCATGTTCCTTTTCATTTTTTACCTCCCAAACTTTGATCTTGTAAAAAGATGTTTGAGCAACTTTATGTTCTTCCACCTGGATCTCTATTTGATCAGTTAACTTAAGCAAATCATTGCGACATTGCTGAATTTAACTAAGTTTGATATAGACATTAACTTGAACATCTTTTAGTTTGGAGTTGACACTTAATAGTTCAGACGTGAAGAATTCAATACAACTCTTCTCTTCATTCAATTTATTTACCTGTTCTTCAAGGTATTCTTTTTCTTCTAATAATACTCAAACATTTCTTTTAACTACAATTCCTATTTATTTCTTGTGACATAAATTTCTTTTGGATATTCTTCTTCTAATTTATCAATTTCTATCTTATGTTAATCCTTAAGAAAAAAAGCTGTGTGAATCATGTTGTTCCTCAAGTTGATTGATTTGTCGCTGATGTGCCTCCTCAATTAAATACTTCTGATCTCTAAGTCTTTCCTGAAGAACAATGATTTGTTCCTTTTGCTTCTCCATTCCTCATACAAGCTCATTTACATTCCATGCATTAGCACTAGCAAAAACCCATAAAGAAAAAGTTGTTTCTTGTGCAACTTTTTATGGTTCTTTTCCTACAACATTCCATGCCAGGAACTGTCTAGAAGTTTCTTCCTCAAGTACCCTTATTTTTATTTTCTTTGGTATATCCCTCATAATTCCTTTCTTTGAACTACTAAAGAAGTATTCTCCTAGGGGTACCACAGTCTCTTTTACTAGTTCCAATTGATTTAAGAACAATGCTAAGGGAACCATTTCTCCACTAATAGTAGAAATTGATGTAACTGAGATGGTTGGTTTATTTGTAGCTTTGATTTGTGAATATTTAGCTACTAGACTTTTACGTGGATTTCCTTCTATCATTATCATATTTTTCCTTTTTCATATCTTTAACTAACTCATCCTTGTTTTGTTATGCATTATGCTTATCCCGTGTTGATTTTTCTATGTTCTATTCATTATTCTACCTATCTTGGGAAGATTCATCTTTACCCTGATGCTTAATTTCTATTTTTTGAGATGGTTTTCCTTGCTAGATGTATTCAACACCCATAATTCTTTCCTTTTCTTCATAAAATTTACTTGATCTTTCATTTTTCTAGGCCAACACATTTTCCTTCCTCTTAATATATTTAATTCCTTCAATTCTCAAAATAATATCTTGAACATTTTCAACACCTTTGAATATAATATCAAGAGGAAATTGTTCATGCTGATATGATTTTGAATATCTGACCATTCTATGTTGATTTTTAACTACATCTTTTGGATCATGCATTTTGAAGTTTGTATAATGTAGTGATATATCCTCCAATCGTTTATCCTCTTTTCTTGCATTTTTTAATTTAACAAAGAATAAATTCCAATCTTGAGAGGGAAAGAAGGCCATATTTTCTTTGAATTCATCATTAGGGAAACAATTGTTCTTGTAGATACAATTTGAAAAGTTATTTCTATTAATAATATCTTGTCAGGGACATATTTTGGCAACAAATGTGGGGATGTTGCACAACCATAAACCTAATATAAGAAACAATTTCATCTAGGAATCAGTCTCCAATATCCATAAGTGTTTTTTTATGCCTCTGAGTAAATCTATCAGTTGAACACTTGAAAAAAAATGCATACAAGGGTACAATATAAATGTCACAAATATCATAGAAATTGTAATTGTACTTAATATTTTAGAGTATGGAGTAAATTGAGTGAATAGGAAGTTGGTTAGGTCCACAATTCTATTTTATTAGTGGAAAAGGAGTTTTTGCACACACAACATCAACTAGATATGTAAACATGAAGAAAACAATAGTATATCGTGGTGGGAATTCAAATGACTTATTTATGGCCTATTGAACATTGGTTGATAAAATTTGGGCCCAACTAAATATTGAATCCTTATTGGTTATCTGATTCAATATTGGAACCCATTCTAATCTAATGTGTTGGGAGACGTTTTCACCATATATTTTGTAGATCATGGTAGCTATTGACATATAAGGTTCCTTGAGATGTTGAATTGTATAAAGATTATTGAATTGGATTTAAATGATGTAGGATCACACCACCAGTCTCTAATTAAGACAAAGATTTCCACATCTTGTTCTTTTGATACCCGACTCTCAAAATATTTTAGAAATGGTTTATATAAACTAACTTTAGGTGGGCTTAGTTTATACATATCATTCAAATAATCTATCTTGAAAGACCCTACTACTTGGAGAGATGCATCAACAATTGTGCAAGTTTCAAGATCGATATGTGAGAGAATCCAACATACCATATCATAGTATGGAAAAATTACAGGCCTTGCAACTATTTGGTGAAGGTTTGATCTTTTGATATCTTGAAACGTATCCATGTCCCCATTGTCATCATCAAGAAAGTTTCCTCTTTCGAACATTTCATAAATATGGATCCACTCTAGGCATACCTTTAACCCTGTATTGTAGGAGGTGTTATCACTGAAATTTC
This sequence comes from Picea engelmannii, assembly GCA_009831015.1. Lineage (NCBI taxonomy): Eukaryota > Viridiplantae > Streptophyta > Pinopsida > Pinales > Pinaceae > Picea > Picea engelmannii. Next base: position 333,724 of record ML799238.1, read on the forward strand.
GTCTACACAGGGCGACAACAACTCCGCATCATCAACATGGCAATGAAGTCATTCATGGCACAGAATGAAGTTTACAACATTCCAGAAGGGTCAAAAACTATACAAAAATTGAAAGACACTTCATATCAGTAAGGTGCGCGCGTATGCGCGGGATAAGAACGTGTTGTGCGCGCTTAAGCGCCCGACGCGCGACTGTCCACATAAAAAGCCGTGCATCTTCTAATACGGCACATTAAATGCTTAAGTCGGCCTCCCGACCGCCAATGGACCTTCCCCCAAGATGATTTGACATTCAGATCAGGGTCGGTTCTGCGAAATCGGCGAATTAATGGCTTAAACAAACCCTAAACAACACCGTTTTCACACCGGAAGCTAGTTACGTGACCGCCTGGAAAATGTTATAAATAGCAGTGAAGGCTCGTTGTTTCAGCAGAGAATTCCATGCAAAGTTATGCTGTCCAGATTCAGAGCTCAGTCCTCTTGACAAGCCATCAGTCTACAGCCT
>ML799238.1:348057-363526 GCA_009831015.1 Picea engelmannii
TGTTAGATTAGATTGTTTTCTGTTTTGTTTTTCTGCTTTCTATTAACACTCTTGCTGCTATAGATTTTCTGCCTTGGTGAACCCTGCAAGGCATGCAGAGCGGTCTCTATTTTGCTCATCTGCTGACAGATTGACCGAGAACAAGAGGTATCAGAGAAGAAAGATGAATTAGGGTTTTTCTCTTCATCATTTTCTTTGTCCTCTGGATATTCAGTCTTGAGCTATCTTCTCTTATCTTTCTGAGCCATACTTATTGCATATGGCACAATTATAGGATAGGTTAAGAGAATTTAAAATAAACCCAAAAGAAGCATTTGTTTCCAAATACATTCATATATTGGGTTTTAACTAGTTACCAGAACTCAAATGTGATTTGGAAATAAAAATTTGCTAAGCCAAGGTTGTTGTGTGAATCTCCAAGATGCGTAGACCAGTATTTATTTATTTAAAGGATTTTAGTTATGTAACTAAGTGAAAAATATTTTTGAACAATTTAAATGAGTGCCATGGATTTCATTTTATGCGAGGAAGTTGATTCTTCATCAGAAAATTATGAAGTTTTTACAACAAATGTAGCTAGTAGAAAATGAACACACAAAAATTGTGTGAGAGAAGAGAAGAGAGTGGAATGAAATGATTTTATTAATTGAATTCCACACTCAAAGAGTGAATAATTTACAACAGATATAGGCTACATGAGTAACTACTTTTCCATAGTAGTGATCTAGAGAGATCTAGACACTCACTAATAGACACTAGACTGAATTTCCATCTAGTCCTACTTAACTTGCCATGCATCATTAGTTAATTGAATAATCACTAGTGGAGTGAGGAGAGAATAATGAATGCATATGTGTGGTGCATTATTGGTGATGATTCCAAGGTAAGTACACACTCATGGTGATGATATTGAGGTATGCATGCAACACTTGGTGATAATACCGAGGTTTTCAAGCAAGACTCCATTCCACTAGTATAAATGAGGTGTAACTAACTCATGACTAAATGGGATGTGGCACCCTCATCTAGGGGAGAATATCTTTAACTAGGGGCACCCTCAACATAGACTAGACAACCTAGGAAAATAAATACTAGGTGAGTGTGTAATATCTCCAACACACCCCGTGAACATTACTAGGGTGTAAATGATGAATGGGTACCAAAAAAAAGGATACGTTAGGTACCTATTGTACAATGAATCTAAGAATGAAACAATGAAAAATATAGGAAAGTGGGAAAACCTCATGGGAACCCCCCCTCAAAGTATATTGCATCGAAAAGAAGAAGGAAGAATGGTAGTTGCTAAGAAATTGTGTCCTTCACTCCAAGACGATTGTGCAAAAGGTGGAACTTCTCCTCATAAAATGTCTTGGTGAAGATGTATGTAGTTTGTTCGAAGGATGGAAAATACTGCAAATCGATGATCCTATCATGTACTAGCTCTTTGATGTAATGCATGTGGATCTCTATGTGTTTGGTCCACTATTGTTGCACCGGGTCTCTGTAAAACTTGAGAGTACTTTGATTGTCACACCAAATGAAAATCAGATGATGAAACTGGATGCGAGGATCGGTGAGGAAGTTATGAAGCCAAAGTGCCTGAATAGTGAGCTTGACTGCTTCTTTGCACTTAACCTATACTGACAATATAGAAATAGTTGATTTATTTTTACTCGACCAACAGATGGGACCAGAACCAAAACTAAGCTCGTACCCCCATGTGGACTTGCAATTTTTGTTATCGCCAGCCCAATTAGAAATGGTGAAGTCCATGAGATCCAATGCAAAATTGTTTTCATAGTGGATCCCATAACCTATGGTTCCCTGAATATATCTAAGAATTCACTTTGTATCCTTCCAATGTAGCTCATGGGGCTCCTACATGTACTTGGAAACTGGCCCTACTACATAAGAGAGATCCGACTAGGTGTGGGTAAGAGATAGAAGGCTCTCGACAAGCTATCTATACAAAGTGTTTTACACCATTGGTATATCCCTACCATCCTCAAGATGTACACCAGACAAAAAGGGTGTGGTTTTTGACTTGTAGTCAGTCATATGGAAACTAACCAAGAGATCCCTGGCATAAATAGTTTGAGATAGCTTGATTCTTGAAGAATCTTGACCGATTTCGAGAATAAGGAAATAGTGTAGTGGACCCATGTATGCCATAGAAAACATTTCGTGCAGAATGTCTTCGACCACAACAATTGTTGAGGCCAAACTTCTAGTGATCAGGAGGTTATCAACATAGAGAACTAAGATCAGTAAGGAGTCTGAGGTCCTTAGCATGTAGATGTTTGGATCTGATTTGCATCTGACAAAGTACAGAGAGAGAAAGTAGGAATCCATATTTGTATACCATGTTATAGGTGCATGTTTGAGGCCATAGAGGGACTTCTTCACTTAGCACACTAAGGATGAGTTCTGAATTGAACCCTACGAATGCTCATGTAAATATCCTCAAAGAGATCCCCACGAAGAAAAAAATTCTTCACATCCATTTGGTGAACTTCCCACCCTATGGCTATTGCAATGGAATGAGCCAATCAGATAGAGTCCATATTTTCTACGGGGGCAAAGGTCTCATCATAGTCTATCCTGTGAATTTGCAGAAAGCCTTTGGCCACTAGTCTTTTGTTATACCACCTCACATGTCCTTCTGTTTCCTTCTTGTTCCTATAGACCCATCTACATTTGAAAATATTTATGTTTGAAGGAAGCGAAACCAAATCCCAAGTCTATTTCTTGAGGAGAGAATTTTACTCCTCTTTCATGGCGACTTCCTAGAAGGGATTCCTTGTAGCCTCTACATAGGTTTATGAGTATGAAGCTAGAACCATATAATAATGCATGAGCAAAATTAGTTCAGTAATTGTGAGTGCATAAGGAATATACTCAAATTGATACCTCATCCTCCTCTGATCTTCTAGATCCCCCACAAGGTCTCTTGTTACATGTAGGGTGGTTTGTTCCCACTTGGGAATCTATGGTGTCTAAGCATTTGCACGATGATCATCGACATGCTCATCATCTTATGAATCAGATTCGAATCTTAGATATGAACCATGATTTGAGTGAGTGGACTCATAATAATTTATATTTGGTGCAACTAGTCGTACATAGGTATTTGGATCCAATGGTGCACGAAAGGGAGTCTCCTCAAACTGAACATTGTGCTCTATGATGATCCTATCAATAGAAGGGTTAAGTAACTTGTAACCCTTCACACCATATGGATATCCCATGAATATGCATGAAGTGCTATGCAGATCTAAGGATTTCCTCTTTTCATAGGGTACGCGAGCCCATGCCCATGATTTGCATATTTTCAAATGAGTGACTTTTGGTTTGCTGCCACTCCATGCGTCAAACGGGGTCCGATCCTTGAAATATCTATGAGGAGATATGTTTTGAATGTGGTTGGAACAATTAAGTGCCACAACCCAAAGCTTAGGCGATAGAGATCTTTCATACAACATGAAAATGGCCACCTCCTTAAGGGATTTTTTCTTCTGCTCGGCTACTCCATTCTGTTGTGTAGTGTAAGGTACTATGTGTTGCAGTTGTATACCTACCTATGAACAAAGATGTTGGAAATATCAGTTCACATATTCCCCCCCATTGTTTGTGCAGAGGATTTTGATCTTTCTCCTAGACCAAGTCTCTGCATGTTCTTTGAAGTCTTTGAGATTGTTGGCACAGGGGAAGACCCAGGGTTCAATGCTAAGAAACGCACCAACAAAACCTCGACTACTAGCCCTTTCGGCAACACCCGTGAAGTAGGCGAAGTCTCACTTGAGGTAGAAGCAGGGGGGGTTACAGGATGCAGGTGTCTGTAACCAGGCTGGGACACAGATCTGTGATAAAATCACCTCGTAGAATGTTCTATTAACTCTTATAAGGTGACATTCATTAGTTTCTTAACATCTCAGAGCATAATCAAAGGTAGATCGGTGCAGTAACAATGAATTATTATATACCTTGAGAAATTAGCACTTCCCATTATAAGTTAAAACTAGCATCCATTTAACCTTAACACAAGTAAATCACTTAAGAAATAATAGATCTATCCATTATACATAATAATCCAAGCACTAAGCAGATTTATAAAAATAATAACACAACACAAAGAAAACCATAAGACACCAGATCTACATGGTTCACCCCAGTGTGGGGCTACGTCCACCAACTGCTTCACCTCTTTATTATTCGCCAAGATCTTACATTCAGTCACTCCAGTGCACTAAGCCACTGAGTCGAACTCCGCACAAGACAAGAGATCTCTGCACTAAGAACCAAATCGTCCTTCTTTACGCTAAGTACCAGATCTATGCACTGAGCATTACAAGCACTAGGCGCCTCTACAAAATCATAGTTGAGAACTAAGACTTGACCACATACATCCCTTTGCATAAATCATTAGTGATCTACATAGAACTACTATCTTCTATAATATATTCCTCTTTATTTATACTTTTACAAACCCTTACAATAAGGCCTAAACATGGGAAAACCCCATGGGATGACATCCCATAAACCCATTACAAAAACCCTAGAGAACCCCTTACTGGGTCCACATAGCCCGCAAAATAAGTGAGATTCATGATTTCATCTCCGCCTGGGCTCTCCTTCCATGACCATCATGTCGAGGTCCAAAATTAGGCCAAAATTGACCAAAGTTTCCTCAAAACTTGGTTGAGGGCCAACAGGCCCCCAACACTCACCTGTGACTCATCCCGAGTCACTCAGGCCTAGATAATGTTGCTTCGAAAGCCTCGAGCTTAGCTCAAGCTGCCTCAGCTTGCTGTCTCGCCCGAGCCTCCTACTCTGCGATCTCCTGGACTGTCTTCTCTATAACAGGCCCTTCTAGCCATGCTTCTACTACTGCAACTAATTGATCTAGTTGTGATCCCTGTCCATCAATTTCCTCAAACACCTTGCAAGATTCGTCTTGCACAGGTTGTAGCTTCTGTGTGACTTCCATTACCTTACCCCAGAGGGTAGTGATCTACTACTATACTGCATGGTGATCCTGGGATCTCTTGATCCTTTCCACTTCTGTGAGAAGATTCATCTGTGCTTGCAACAAAAATGCCTGTTGTTGCACCTCCTGTAACTGTGCTTCTAGATTTCGTAGCTCTGGATCCTCGACGAGGTGATCATATGTATGGGCACTTTTGTCACTCAACTATTTGCATGCTGATGCGAGGCCTCTTATATTCGCTACTATGTTCTTAGCGGACTCCTCCCTCTGGTCACGCACCTCCTGTGGGGTGCTTGGTACTGTTTGGGCCTCCAGATCAATTATTCTAGCCTGAAGCTGTTGGAGGGTCTCTGTGAGCTTGACTACTTGAGATTCGACCGACTCTTTCTCTTCCTGTGTCAAGCCTAGAACATAGAGAAATAATTTATTTACTGCTTCATTGACCATAGCTAGCTTTACGAGAAACTGCTCTTTGTCCTTCTGTAGCTACGCTTTTTCCTCCTGATGCTTCACCTAAATCTTTTCTTTCTCGCTTTCATGAGAAGCTACACTGTTATGTGCTTCTTGTAACTTTATGAGGACTTCATCCTTCTCCTTTTTCAAGGATTCTGTAGCCTTCCCCTTATTTTCTTGAGCTCTCTGGAACTGAGCTTCTATTGCATCTGCAATCCTTCTCAATTGGGCTGGTTCATCCCCCAATTGTACAGTTTGTGATGAAGAGGGCGCAATCGGTACCATGCAGACCAAATGAACAACCTGTTTTACTTCCTTCAATTCTTTCTCAATTCTTCCTTATAGCTCCTCCCACTTCTCTCCATATCTCTGCAATATGTCCTCAGAGGCATCCTCCATAGATCCGCAGACTAAACTGATGTCATCATCCGTGAGGGTGGCTTCCAACTATGGCTTATTGGTGCACGTTTTCTTCCTTACTGAAGGTTTCTTTGGGGAAACCTGCCTCTTCTGTGGTGTCATTGTCCCAACAGGGGGATCTTCGGGTGGAGGGGTGGTAGTTTCACCTCCTCCTTGCTCTTCTTCTCCCTGTCCTTCTGCTTCATCTTCTCCTCCTCCTCTGAGTGAGTCAAACCTGTTATCTTCATAAGCATTGTCCTCTTCATCACTTTCTATGTCTTGGACTTTCTCTTGCTTTTTCTTCTTCTTCTTCCCACTGGATTTTTCGACATGCTCAACTCGTGTAACTATGTGGATTCCTATGGTGTTAGTGTCAAATAAATATACATCAATGAAAAGTACAAGAAATTCCTCTGGCCATTCCTTTGTGATCTGCTCCATATCATCATCTGTCAGCATGTAATATGAATGCAATTCTCCTTGGTGCACATCTCTGCGTGCGGTGATGTAGATAAAGTGGGGATCAATGCGAAAATTTGCTATGGGTCAGTACTGATGTAGGGTGCGCGGTGTCATACGTGGGAATGATTCGATGGCGACCTTCCACTACTAGTAATATCCATGAAACATGACATTGGACTTCCACTGCTTTGTCATGTCATTGGTATACCACAAGGTGAAAAATTGAGTGGCCAACGGCTCCGAAGGTTTGATCTATGGAAAAGTGGCTCCTTCAGGCCTTTTCCAAGCAACAAATGCAATCAAAATGATCAATCAACTGTAATGGAATTCTTATCCCAAGTCCCGGGCTTCGTGACAATCCTTCTCTAATTCGTTGACGAGGTAGTTCGCCCAGTTCATCTGCATGCCCTTCACACACTTTCCTGCGAGGTCCACTATAAACCCAGTGACTTGTGTGGGGAAATTCTTCCTCACTAGCTTTCTAGCTAGGAGTTGACAAGCAAGGCGCACTGCACCATTCTATATAGAGGATACCTTGTAACCTCTCTTTTCTTTTTCGATCTCTTCATAAGCTTCTTTGATGCACTATTCTAAAGAACGATCCGAGGACTTCCCTGGATAAAACTATTGTGGGTCAGGACCCTTCACACTTAAACTTGTGATCTGGTGGATTAGCACCGGATCCACATTAATCCTTCTGTTGAGCCAGAGATATCCACCATGATAGCATGACAGAAGCAGTTTAATGCAAGCATTAACCTTCTGGTTGTGGCCAAAATGGGGAATCTTCATTACATTCAATACATTTGACTGCGCCAACCCTTTAATCCATGGCTCCAAGACAAGGTGAGGTTTCTTTATAGTTGTCTTCATTAAGTAGTGGTGAGGAGACAACATGGCATAGTTCTTATGATCTCCTAAGTTGAAGTCGTTGTGCTTCAACAACGGGATCTGTCCTAACTGACTCTCGACTATGAGAATTCCTTTCGGAGTGTACGCCGTGAACACGAAGTACATAAATGTGTTTTCTAACCATTCCATAGAGTCATTCTAATGGCCAGGGTGCCTCCAATGGTCATCTAGCTTCGCCAGGGCGAGGTCCCAATCTGTGCGGACCTGCTGGTCCAGTGAGGTTCAAATCCTACGAAACCTGCCTCCTGTGAGGTTCCAGTCTGCGAAGTTTTCCATCTTGTTTCTGTCACTTCTTGTAGCTTTCCCAACTTAACCTTCTTTTTATTGAGCTTCCTTTCCTTCTTTCCTGTGATATGAGTCTCTTTAACTGTTTCTGGAATCCTCTTTCCATTTTTATTCTTATCTTCCCCTAGCGTAGTGGCTTCGCACTGCTGAGGTACCCTCAAAGGTTCTGAAGTCAAAATCCCTTTTCTTAACATTTCTTGAGTGTAAATACTTCTTTCTTGGATATATATGTTCTTCAAAACTTCTTGCATTCTTTCAAACTTGATGGCTAAATCTCTTGGTTTATGTCCCTCTTGTGTTGTTACTTTGTTGTGTTGCTTCGACTTATCTTCTTGTTCTTCTATTAGTAGGTTTATTTTCCTAGCTATGAAATCCCTTAATTCTTGCTTTTTATTTTCTATAGCTTCTTCCTCTGATTTCCTTCTGATCTAATCCTTCTCAATCCAGGTCTTACCTAATAAAAGAAGGAAAGGGGCATTGTCCCCAACAAACCTAATGACTTCAAATTCTTCTTCAGTCGATGTTCCATGAATAATAATAGGTACATTAGTTACTCTTCCACATAAAGTTATCATCTTGCCCTTAAACAAGCCTATCCTTCCTAAAGAAGGTATCACAGTCGGCTTTCCCAAAACTTCCCAAGTTTCTTTTGTCATAATATTCACTTGTGTTTCTTCATCCAAGACACAGTCTATGTCGATGTCTTCTATTCTTGTACTTATGCGATGTATTGCTTTTAGGATTTCTGGTAAACTGACATCTTTATGAACATCCATCGTTTCTTTCATCTGTAATAACATAGTCTGAGCATCCTCTGACCTTTTCTCTTTATGGTTTTCTAACATACCCTTAGTCTCTTATTTATTTTCATAATTTTCTTTCCTTATGTTCATCCCTTCAACTTTAGCAATAATCCTTGGACAATCTTCAACTTCATGACCAACAACCTTGCAAAAAATACAGCTAGGGCCTATGTCTCTCCATTCAACTTTAGCAATGATCCTTGGACAATCCTCAACCTTATGACCAACAACTTTACAACAAAGACAAATAGGGCCTACCTCAGGGCATTCCTTAGCAATATGTCCCGATCTTCTGCAATTATAACACAAAGTCAATCCTCTTTTTCTTTTAAATGTTCCCCAACCTTTTCTGTACTACGCACTTCCCTTAGGGTCATAGTTCTAGATCTACAATCTGCAAAAATTCTTTCTAGGTTCTTGCATCCACTTACTAGTCCAAAAACCATTTCTATGCATATGAATAACATATCTTTCTTCATTTCCATTAAATTTCCTCAAACAACTCTTTCTTTCAATTGCGCCCTAGCCTTCAGACTAGGAAAAAATCTATTAAACATACTTAAATTCATGCTTTTGAAAAAAAAAATTTCACTTATCTTTCTCTTACCAAAGCACAAAGCTTACCTCTTTTAAAATATTACCTCTTTTCTTCAAAACAACTTACTCTCTTGGAACAAAGCTTTGCAAGTCAAGTAGAGTACTGTGCACTTCAGTAGTGGATCTACACACAAAGCTTCTCTTTTTCTTTACTTCAATTCCCAACAATCATAGTTTCAAGTCCTGACAATGGAACCATTTGTTGGCACAGGGGAAGACCCATGGTTCAACGCTAAACAACGCACCAACAAAACCCCTACTATCGACCCTTTCGGCAACACCTACGAAGCAAGCGAAGTTTCACCTGAGGTAGAAGTAGGGGGGGTTATAGGACGCAAGTGTGTGTAACCATGCTGGGAGACAGATCTGTGATAAAAGCACCTCGCATAATGTTCTACTAATGCTTAGAAGGTGACATACATTAGTTTTTTAACATCACAGAGCATAATCAAAGGTAGATCGATGCAGTAACAACGAATGATTATATACCCTAAGCACTTAGCACTTAGCATTATAAGTTAAACCTAGCATCCATTTACCCTTAACACAACTAAACACTTAAGAAATAAGAGATCTATCCATTATACATAATAATCCAAGCACTAAGCAGATTCATAACATAAATAACACAACACAAAGCAATCCATAAGACACCAGATCTACGTGGTTCACCCCAGTGTGGGGCTACGTCCACCAACTACTTCACCTCTTTATTATTCGCCAAGATATTACATTCAGTCACTCCATTGCACTAAGACACTGAGTCAAACTCCGCACAAGATAGGATATATGCACACTAAGCACCAGATCCTCCTTCTTTACAGTAAGTACTAGATCTGCGCATTGAGCATTACAAGCACTAAGCGCCTCTACAAAATCACAGTCGAGCACTAAGCCTTGACCACATACATACCTTTTCACAAAGCATTAGTGATCTACACAAAACTACTCTCTTCTACAATACATTCCTCTTCATTTATACTTTTACAAACCCTTACAATAAGGCCTAAACATGGGAAAACCCCATGGGCCAACATCCCATAAACACATTACAAAAACCCTAGAGAATCCCTTACTGGGTCCACATCTCCCGCAAAATAAGTGAGATCTGTGATCTCAGCTCCGCCTAGGTGCTCCTTCCTCGACCATCATGTCAAGGTCTAAAAGTGGGCCAAAACTGACCAAAATTTCCTCAAAACTTGGTTGAGGGCCAACAAAGATGCTCAAAAACCTTAGAATTGTGCCTGAGAAAATTCACCTAAGTGTATTGTGAGAAATCACCAGTAAATGTAAGCATGTACCTTGATTTTCTAATGGATGGATTAGGAAATGGTCCCATCAGATCATTGTGGATGAGCTCCAAAGGAAAGGAAGCCCTCCATACCTTCCCTTTCTTAAACTTCTATTAAGGATGTTTTCCAAGAACACATCCTTGACCATCTCCTTTTGAAAAGTGTATGTTGGTGAAGTCGATGACCATATCCTATTTGCATAGTTGTTGCTTGTATTTGAAGTCTATATGGCCGAGTATCTTGTGCCATAATCTACTAGTAACATTAGCATGCACTAGTAGTAAAGGTGAAAAAGATTTAGCAATGAATTTACTGAAAGTATACAAACGAGATTGGTGGTTTACCTCACCAACAACAATCATGGAGTTATCATGCATAGTAGATATGGTTATGAAATCATGTGTGAAATCCACCCTTTTTTATCTACAAGAATGTGTTATATGATAAAAAATGAGTAGATTCATGGAGATTTTTGGAACATGCAATATGTTCTCAAAACTTCCATGTGGGAGTTCTACTCTCCCTTGTCCAATGACCTCAATTGGGTTATCATCTCCCATGAGGATGGGAGGACTCATGCATCTAGAAATATAAGATAAAGTATTCTCTATTGATACCATATGGTCAAATGCACTTGAATCTAAGATCCATGCATCATGAGAAGAGTGATGGAAATCAATGCACTGGAGTTACCTCATTTAGCTTGATCTTTAGGCTTCTTCTTGGTAGCTTTGGGAGTGTGATCCCCTAGGTTTTTCTTCTGAAGAATCTATTCCATCTAATCAATCAGTTTCTTCATGCATGCAGACTCAGGATGATAACCATGGTTTCAATAATCGAATTTGGTCTTCCCTTTCTTTCCTTTTCCAACTTTGGAGTTTGAGGAATAATTGAAGGGTTTGGAGTACCCTTCCTTTTTTGGATTTGCATGAGCCTTTTCATTTCCTTTTTTCTTGGTATTTGTATTGCATGCACTACTTCTCTAATGCACATTGGATCCCTTCATTATCCCCATATTTATGAACTTGTATTTATCATGCGTGAGGTCTTCAATAAACTGATCCAATGTCGGCATTTTCCAAGTAGATCCTGAAGTGAATCTATTTCTATGGAAAGATGAGACGAAAACAACATAATCTGGACCAAGTTTTTCTAGAACAGAAAGGATCAACTAGGTTTCTTGAGTTGATTTGTCAACACCACATCCCTTTATATGAAGGAGGGTGGAATTGAACTTTGTAAATAAGTCCTATATGTTATCAAAATTCCTTGTATCTAAGGAATTCAGCTCGACCTCAAGAATATGGCCTCTCATTTAGTCCTATTTTCCAAAGAGATTCTCCAACTTTGTCCAAATCTCATTTTGTCTAGTACAAGCTTCAATGTGAAATAGAAGCTCAGGGGACATAGGAACACATAAGATTTCGTAGGCCTCATCCATGCGATTGATATAATTGTTCTTCTTGACAACATAAGTTGGCTCAATCTATGTTTCCATAGTAATCTGGTACAACCCTCTGTGTCTTAGTTGATGCATATTTTTAACTTCTACTCGAAGTAGTTATGAGGCGTGAGAAATATTGTTAGTGAGTAATCCATCTTCTCTAATTACATCTTCCTCCTGTACCTGAAAAAATAAATGCTTGTGCGATTTATCCTAGCAATGAAGGCTTTGATACCATGTGAAGTTTTCACAGTAAACCTAGATAGTAGAAAACGAACACACCAAATTTGTGAGAGAGAAGAGAAGATAATGGAATTAAAGAATTGTATTAATTGAATTCCACACTCAAAGAGTAAATAATTTACTATAGATATAGGCTACATGAGTAACTAATGTGCCATAGTAGTGATATAAGGATATCTAGACACTCACTAAAAAACATTGGAGTGAAATGCCACCTAGTCCTAGTTAACTAGCCATGTGGTCATTAGTTAAATAACTAATCACTAGTGGAGTGAGGAGAGAATCATGAATGCACATGTGTGGTTAATTCTTGATGATGTTTCCAAGATAAGTGCACACTCATGGTGATGATACTGAGGTATGCATGCAAAACTTGGTGATAATACTAAGGTTTCCATGCAAGAATCCACTCCACTATTTTAACTGAGGTGTAACTAACTCAAGACTAAAGAGGATGTGGCACCCTCATCTATGGGAGAATATCTCTAACTAGGGGTTCCCTCAACATAGACTAGTTGTTGGACATGCATTGTGGAAATAGTATTCACGAAAATCCTAAGTATGGAAGAGGTGCGCAACATAACAAGAAAAAGAAGAAGGAAGACAAGGTAGGATCGTGAGTGTGTAGTTGAGGCACATTTAGGAGTACAATGCGCAGAAAGAACATACAAAGTAGAGGAATAAAGCAAAGGAATATAGAAAAGGAACAAAGAAATAGAATAAAGTGGGTGAAAAGGAAGGATGACAACTCGATGTGCTAAAAATAAAAGGACGTGCAAAAGAAAGAATAACAACAGTCAGAATGAAAAAACAACATGTAAATGGAAAAGCAGGTAAAGCATCCCGAACAACATGTCAACTTGAGTTATCATGAATTGTAATAGGGTCTTGGGATGAACAAAGTAGGGTTTTAAGCCCTAGAATTTATGTATAAATATGTAATGGGTTAAGAGAATAGAGGTTATTCTTGAGTGGTAATGTGGAGTCTACTCCAAGCTATCGAGAGTTCCTATCAGTAAGGAGAGTGCTAGAATATGCCGAGAAGGAAAGAGTCTATGTTAGAATGTTAAGGAGATGTTGTAGAGAGAGAGACATTTGCACTACAGAGCATCTAGGCTAGAAGAAGAAAAACATAACATGATGTATCTTTGTAAGTGCAGTGGGAAAGCCTAAGACAATTACAAAAAGAATAATAAAGAAACTAGTTGTTGTGGACGTAGCTCAAAGTTGGGTGAACCAAATTAACTACTGTGTTTACTTGTCTTTTATGTGATTGATCATGGATACTTTCTTGATGCATGTTAGACTAGATACATCTTCTATGTGATCATTGCACAATAGTTATGAATGTTACAATACTTGGTTTCTATTGTAATCTGAAGTATAATGGTAATACATAAATCACTTCACTAACTAACCTAAGGAGATAAAATACAGAATAATGTTCACAGAACAAATAAGTAAGAATGACAAGGATGATCACCTCCCATTCCCTCACTACTGCAAAATCTTGGTTCCTACAACCACAATAGATACCTCAGGTGAGAATTCACTTGCATGCAGGTGATGCTGAAAGGGCTGATGTATAAAGGGTTTTGTTGGTCATGATAAATCGAACCTAGGGTATTACAAACCATGCACACACCAACAAATGGTTCCGTTGTCGGGCTCTAGAATATGTGATTGAGGGAATGTTTTGGAGGCTGACTAAGAAAGAGATATCATAATGGTTAGAAGGGAAGGAATGAGATTTTTCTTGGAAAGACAATAGAAACCTCTGGATGAATAACGAGCAATGAATGCAAAGGTATGTGTACATAGAGCTACATGAAATTTTATTTTGAATTTTTTTTATTATTCTGACTGAGTGGTTAGAAAGATTAGTGGAGAACAATGGAATGTACCAAACTGCAATGATGAGGAATTGGACTCTTGAGTTGGTGAGACAGTTGAATTCTGTAAGTAATAAAACTTCTTGCGCAATGGATTTCTGGTTGGATAGTATATTAGGAGGATATATTACATAATTTGTAGTAAATTATACCCAATCATACAGTGTTGCATAAAGGGACTTCTTCAAAGGTCCGTGCAGAAGGTTCATGAAATCATTGGGTATGTGGATACAAATGTTGTTGTGTGACAAGTGTGTGATGAAAATGGAGTCTGAAAGCTAAGGGGCTTCATGCACATAGGGGAATCGAGGGATGACAAGAGGATATTATGAGGACAAGGGAGAATGAAGGAATAAATGAAGAAGGAAGGAAGGGAGGGACTAAGGATGCAAAGAACCAAATAATTTATATCAGAGGAAGAAGACGATTTTAGAGTATTGCATAGTGGAAGAAGGTACAATAGACGAAATAATGGGGATGAGAAAGGAGAGTCATGCAGTGATCCAGAGTGGAGAGGACCTTGTGCAATAGTCCAAATCATGGAGATACCACACTGAAGAGGAGAGGAAGAGGATTTTGAGTCCAGTTCTATAATAGAAGAGCCATTGAGTCCTACTCAAAATGGATCCTATGTCGAATCCACGACCCCATGTACATCACCACAATCAGAGATAAGAGTTGAAGACTTATCAAAATCCCTCATAGTTAGCAAGGGAGGATAGTGTAGTAGAAATAAGAGCATTGGAAGTAGTGCACAGAGTCATAGTCAACCAACATCACCAAGAGGAGAGACTACACAAAGCAACATGGTAGGGGTAGACAACACCCTCAGACTACTTGAGTTCTAGGGAGTTGGTTCAGAGGACCCATAAAAAAATATATTTGTCTGTGAGACTATTTGGGCTGCAAATAATGTCTAGGATTAGGCTATGAAGATTGTGCAGTTCGAAACAACATTTGGAGGTCGTGCGTTTGTCTGGTACATGAAGTTGTAGATTACCACTGTTATCACTGAAATCTCATCCGCACATGGCGACAAGAACTCAACATCGTCAAAACATGAATGAAGTTATTCATGGCACAAAATCACATTCACAACATTGCAAAAGGGTCAAAAACTATACAAAGTAACCAAAAATTGAAGGGTGCTTTACAGAATCTGGGTGCACGCGCATATGCGCGGAACAACAACGTACCATTCGCGCATACGCGCACGATGCACGACTGTTGGCCCAAAAACCTGTGCACCTGCTAAACGACGCATTTATTGAAATTGGTCGGCCTCCCAACCACTAATGGATCAGCTCCCAAGCCAATTTGACATCAAATCTGAGCTAAATCTGCATGGTAAGCTGGTCAAAGACCTAATTGAGCCCTAAAGAGCCCCTTTTCACACCTCAAAGGAGTTACATAATCACCCAATGCCATGCTATAAAAATCCATGAAGAAACATCATTTTCTCAAGGAATTTCATGTAATGTTATGCTACTTAGATTGTTTTAAGGACTCACTCCTTGACAATAACACATTAGCACCATTTCATTGAGCTATCCACCGCTCTCTTGAGTGGATGTGCTAGGAGTTCTTTCACCATCATTCTCATTTTATCATTGTAAGGAGAGCAAGTTTGTGAGGGCCTCAAGAGCCTTCCATTGGAGAAAGAAGGGACCCAAGTCCCCTTTCTTCATTGTGCTTTGGAT
>ML799238.1:364065-377794 GCA_009831015.1 Picea engelmannii
GAGAACCAGAAAAGGATTGCGAAAACGATCTCATCTCCCTTAACAAAAATTTCAAAACCTTTAGGAGAGGACAAAGGCCCTTTTGGGACCCCTCTTAGTTTCATTTTTCAAACATATCTTAAATTTGTAACGGGCCCATACATTCCCACATGTCACAAAAGTAGGATAGTGCTTGGAATTTTGCTTTCTTAGATCAAAAAACTAGGAGAGTTAAAGGTTTGTAACGGGCCCAAACATGCCCACATGTTCAATATAGGATAGTTTCATGCTTTTTCTAGATTAACTCACACATAGGGAGATAAAGGATAGTAACAGACCAAATGTCCACATGCTAGTTTCCTAGGGCTTTTAAAATTCCGCAAGGTTGTACCAATGACATCTAGCTAATTAGGTAATCACACTCTTGTAAGGACCAAGCGAAGTCCACATGCTACAAGGTGACATCTAAATAACTAAAATTTGGTACACTTTCACTCACACACAAAAGTCACTTTTTCACTCACATAGCCTCGTCTCGAAACGTGGTGGTCTAAGTAGGTTTCCTCAAAAGGGATTCTGAAAACACCCCATCTTTTCTTGATAGGACTATCCACTCCCACTTTTAATCGAACGAGGTTGGTTTTCACCCCCAGCCTCACAAAACAACTTCATCTAAAATCTTTCTAACAACTCACTAAGTTGTCCTCCACAGGAGGTGCCAAAAGAAGTTTTTAGTCTAGGTAGGATTTCGGGGGTAGGCATCCAAATAACCCCCCGTTATCTGGTTCTCACATTTTCAAACATAGAAGTTGACAAATAGGAAACTTCAAATCCTCCAAGTCCAGTGTTCCAATCACCATAAGGTAGGGAGATACCCATGAAGGGTCAAAAGCCGAGGTCCAATTGTTCTGTGCGTCCCCCCTTGAGGCAGCCACCTCTTGGACGAGATCCAACCCATGACCCATTTCTTAGGCCGAAAATCTAAATGCCGCACTTGGACCGAGGTACCTAGTGACCAACTTTAGGACATCTACCCAGGTGGTGATTGTGGGTTGTAATCACACCTTGATTGGATTTTGTGTGGCTATTGGGAAGTATCTCCAGCTCTTTCGGGATAAGCCCCCTCTACCTCTCATTATAACCAATTACTTCATCCTTCACTAGTTTCTCTTCCGGTGACTTCAGACCCCACTGTTGAGTACTATTGGAAGGTCCAGTGCTTTTTGAGAGGAAGGACATTACGTCTTCTAGGACATGAGTATTTGCTTACTTTTTTGATTCCCCCACGCAGAGAAAACCCTCTTACCCACATATATGCTTCTTTCTCATTTATGTATGATGCACATATGATTACAGTTTGATTTGGATATATATATTGTGTAAACAGTCACAACAAAGACTTTTGTTCCTATATTTCTCTCACCACTTGTTGCACACATTTTCACACAACTAGTCTGACATCATAGGGGAACCACAGAACCCCCGTCATTCACGACGCTTGCTCAACCTTCCTCCTATCTTAGGGGGAGTATCTGGTCATACCCGCTCATCAGTACCTCCTTCACACACTCCTGTGAGTGCCACTATCTTAGGATCAACTTTGCTTGGTTCTACATTACTTGGGTCCACTTCCCAAGGGCATACATTCACTCGCTCTCCTTTGCACGGAAGAAGGGGACCCACTTCCTCTCAAGGAGGGAGCACCAACCCACCTAGTCCCCATCAAGGGTTAGGTTCACAACACACCATGGCCGGAGCTAACCCTCCACCCCCACTACATATGCCATACTTGGCCTCTCTCAACATTCTGGATCTCACCAAGCTCACCAATGGTCCTATATTGCACGACGCAACATGGCCTGCAATGCCAACCAAACTTCCTTCAGACATATCAAAGTTTGAAGGGAAGGCAGGGGATGACCCCGCCAATCACGTCATGACCTTTCATCTATGGTGTTCTTCCAATAGCATCATGGATGACTCTATCAGACTGCGATTATTTCAACGCACACTCACTGGCCCATCAGCCAAATGGTATGTCGAAGAAAAATCAGGGTCCCACACAACCTTTGATTTATTGGCCAAAGCGTTCTTAACTTTCTTCCAATTACCGATACGCCATGACAATGGTCTAGAACTACTGTCTAACTTCAAACAGACCTCAGCCACCCACATCGCTGACCACATTCATGAGTGGCGTAGGTGACATAGTTTGTGTAAAGCAGAAACCACCAAGCAGCAATGCCTCGACTAGTTTCTTAGATCACTTGTTGCTCTCCTTGGAAAGGATGTCGCTTCCACCTTCCCTCAATTCGAAGAGGAAGCCATCAGTAAATCCTAACAATATGACCTCATCTACACATAGTCAGGGTACTTATACACGGTACTGCCTGATCTACCAAAACCCGTGCCATTTGGTCAAGACAAACTTGGGATGTCTCACTCAGCAGACGGACTAATAGGTGCCACCACACACCATAGTCCACAATCCCAACCACCACCAATGTATGGAACAAATCAATACCCACCGGCATATGGGGGCACTTCTTATTACCCCCCACCCCCTTATCAACAGCCGTATCCTGTTGCTATACCTCCACCCATCAGTGGACCACCACCGGCACCCCCCATACATCCACCTCCTCCAACCACCAGTGGTACTCCATCCACATCAGCTTATGGTACTAGTGAAAGCGCTACACCTTCCTATGTACCTTATGGAGTGGTATCACCACAGAATCCCTACTTTCCCTTTCCTGGTCCTTCACAACCCATGGCTCCCCCGCATCCTCATACGGGGGTAAATTTTGTTCAACCCTCTACTGCTCAACAATACCAAAATTTTGAACAGTTGAACACAACCAATCCAACTCATCCATCAAACAATACCAAGAGGAAAGGAAGGAATAGGAATAACAATAACCCTGGTCAAGGCGGGAATCAACCCCCACAGCATCAACCCACTGGGGGCAACCAGAACCAAGGGAACCAGAACCCCCAAGGGGACAATAACAACAAACGCCAAGGGAGAAATAATGTTAAAACCATCCACCCTTGTGCTCTTTGTGGCGTGTTCGGTCATTACACCCACCATTGCCCCCATATCGCTGATTTCAAATGGTTGAAAGACTCTGAGAGCCTTCCCCCCTCCCCAGCGCAACCTGCCCCGCAGCAGGCACAACAACAATATGCGCAACAACCCCCTCCCGCCGTGCTGCAAAATCCTATCCCACATCACGGTGTGATAAACACCCAACAAGACACGCAGAATCCCCCACCTCAGGTGGGCCAATACCACAACCCCAACAATCCAGCAGACCGAACAATTCTCCTCACCAGTGAGGAAGAAATCCTTCTGCAAACACGAAATCGTCAGTATCCAGTTGAGTCTACTCCTATCGCTTCAGAGACAAAACCTACACCGACGGGACCTCCATTGGTGATCCCTCGCCCTTCCACCGAACCACCACTACGCATCCCTCACATTCCATTGCGCAGGAATGTCCACAACCCACAGGCTAGGGCAGCTCATAACTACAGCTTAGTAGATGACTTAGCACAATCACCGGCTGCCATGTCAGTTTTGGAAGTCCTCCAGACTTGTCCTACGCAGCGGAAATCACTACTTTCTGCCTTGGGGGCAGTTGACCTTGATGATACTCGCCTCATCACCTTCGACCTCGATAGCTGTGAACCGCGTCTTCCCGCCGCAGTTGCTATTCAAATACCAGTAAAAATACGGAACATCACCATCCATCAGTGTATCATCGATGAAGGGGCATCTACATGCATCATGTCCAAAAAAGTATGGAAAAAACTTGGTTCCCCGGAACTCATACCTTCCGCCATCACATTACGAGCTTATGACGGTCGACCATCCTCTCCTGAAGGGCTCTTCCAAAATGTCCCCGTGGAACTCCGGGGCAAAACTATTCTCATTGACATCGAAGTTATCGATGCTCAGCTCGATTACAATATCTTGCTTGGATGTAGCTACATGTATGCTATGAAGGCAGTGGCATCTTCCGTCTTTCGGACAATCATGTTCCCCCACAATGGAAAGATTGTGACCATTGACCAAGTTTCGCACTACAAACCTAACCCATCTGCCAATCTCGATAACATTCTTCCTCTTATTCACACCAACAAAGACGTATATCCACTCGTCGAGATGGGTCCTGGGATTTTCAAAGATCCATCCTTGTTAGGGACATACCATGGAGCACCACCACTCCTTACCCGTAGTCAAGTATGCGTCATCTCCTCTAACGAAACTCACCAGGAGGATGCTCATCCTCCTCAGGAGGCTTCAGTCATTCCTGACGTCTCAACAGTCGCAACACCACTCCCACCAGAGCCTCCTACGCACTCGTCGACCCCTACGGTCCACGAATCCACATCCCCTCAAGGGCCTAGTCCCATTTGGGAGACAGTTCCCCGACCCCTCACTCAAATTCCCTTCTTTTACCCTCCACCCAGTATAGAAGCTTTCCAGGTAGCCGCCACGCTCACACTACCCAATATGGTGTTAGCCATCCCAGTGTGGTATTTACATCCACCTGAGATGATCCCTCACCCACAGGAAGGCCTCCCCATGACGATTCCTATTCTCACTCCCACCACCCCCACTACCCCCATACTCCCTACCCCCCTTGCTACAGCTGGGGGTAGGAGAAAGAAGAAGGAGCCCACAAATCCACTTCCTCCACGCATCCCACCACCTTGCGCACTATGTGAGAAAGAGGGTCACCAAACCAACAACTGCCCATCACTACCAGAATTACAGAATTTGATTCCCCTCAATCAAACTCCTACAACCCCCATCACTACTGCTAGTCCTACTACTACCACCCAACCTTCCAGTAGTAAAGGGTTAAGGACCAAATTCGCATGTGCTATCTGTTCCGAGTATGGCCATTACACTCATCATTGCCCAACATTTCCACGTTTTCGGCAGACATTAGCTGCTGTACGCCAGAACTTTCAGAACGACCCACGCCTTGCCACGTCCTCCACAAAAAATATCACTGACATTCGTTATGTCACTACTTCAGTCAATGAACGCATGAGATTCCCTTGCTCTCTTTGCGATTCATTAGAACATTTTACATACCAGTGTCCTATGATCCTGGCATATCGACAACATCAATTGGCCATGCATCACCCACCCGCAAAGGCGATAATTGACATTACCTCACCACTCGAGACACTTCATGTCATTTCTCCAGAACCCGAGGCACTCCCAACGCCTCCTTGGTTCTTAGATGACATATCTGAGGATTTACCCCGTAACCCACCCAACTCTCCTGCTCATCCCCCTACGGAGACTCTCCATCCCACCACCACAGGTACCCCTCATTACCTCAATATATGGTTTATGTCGAGTGAACCCTCAACCTCTCCTAGCAATACCCCATTTGTTTCTCCAGCAGGGGGAAATCACATTATCACTGAGATCACTCCTCACGACCCATTATATTCCCGTCGTTTCTAGTGCGACGAAGAAATACGGGAAGAGCTACAACGCCCGGACTCTCCCTGGGACGCACTACATCATCGTGCTCTCTTCCTTCCGCAGGAAGCCCTCATGCCTCCTAGCCACAATCCCATTTATGCGTTCGAAACCAAAGATTTTATCCCATCAAGATCTATCGATTGGTTCAACGATCCCATTCTTGCACCCAACACTTTTGAAGAAGGTAATCTAGCCAACATTTCCCCCACCATCAAAATCGACATTTCCATTAAAAAGGGCATCGTCGAAGAAATCATCATTGGAGCCGCTTGCACTCCTTAGGAAATTGCCGCATATAAAGCCCTCTTCCAGGAATATAGGGATATTTTCGCCTGGTCATACACGGAGATGCCTAGCCTTGACCCATCTATTGTCAAGCATCGCATCGACACCTGGCCCAACATCACACCAGTTCACCAGAAACAGCGACCGCTACACCCATCTAAGGCCGCGGCTATCAAAGCCCAAATTGACAAATTGCGTACGGCCGGATTCATTTACCCCATCACTTATACTTCATGGGTTTCCAACCCTGTACCCGTCGACAAAAAATAGGGCACTATTTGCATCTGCACCGACTTTCACGATCTCAATAACGCATATCCAAAGGACAACTTCCCAACACCTTTCATCAATCAGATTATCGATGACTGCGTCGGCCATGAGGCTCTCTCCTTTATGGATGGATTCTCGGGCTATAACCAAATTCAAATCCACCCAGTCGATCAGTACAAAACCGCATTCATTACCCCGTGGGGTACTTTTGCATATCGTGTCATGCCTTTCGGCTTAAAGAATGCCGGCGCAACTTTCCAGCGGGCTATGACATACATCTTTCATGATCTGGCTACAATCATCCTCACCTACTTGGATGACCTCACCGCCCGATCCAAGAAACGCACCCAACACCTTGATGATTTACGAATCATCTTTCAACGGTGTCGTCAGTACAACATTCGCTTGAACCCTCTCAAGTGTGTGTTCTGCATCACCGTAGGGCGCCTCCTCGTTTTCATTGTTTCACAAAGAGGTATCACCGTGGACCCCCTCAAAGTCAAAGCCATCACCAAAATTCCACCTCCTCGGAATTTACGACAACTTCAGAGTCTACAGGGAAAAGCTAACTTTCTTAAACGCTTTGTTCCTGATTACGCCATACGTGCACATGGTTTCCTTCGCTTACTACGTCACAAAATCCCTTTTCATTGGGACGACTATGCCCAACAGTCATTTGACGACCTTAAAGAAGCGCTTTCCAATGCACCTTTGATTAGTGCACTTGACTACAATCGCGACTACATCCTCTACATATCAGCATCAGCTGTATCAGTAGCCGACGTCCTCGTCCAGCTCAGAGATGACAATCGTGAACACGTCATTTACTACGTCAGTAATAACCTCTCAGGACCACCCTTGAAGTACAAACATGAAGAGAAACTTGCTCTTGCAGTTGTCCTTGCAGTCCAGAAACTGCGCCATTACATTCTGTTTCGCACCACAAAAGTCATCGCAGATTCCAACCCTATGCAATACTTGCTCAGCCGTTGCCAATTTAACGGCAAATTCGCTCGATGGATCATTATCCTTCAAGAGTACGACCTCGAGTTCTCAACACCTAAGAGTAAGAAGGCCCTCATTCTCCCCGAACTCATCATGGCCCTTCCCTCTGACACACCCAGTCCCCCCGTCAACACCGATTTTCCTGACGAACATCTCTTTTACATCGCTTCCGATGATCCTTGGTATGGCGACCTTCTTGTCTACCTATGAACTCAGAAGTTCGGTAATCACCTATCGCGAGATGATCGTCGGCGCATTCGCCATCAGGACCCCCTCTATCTCCTCATCGGCAACATCCTATATCGGCGGGGCATCGACACCATTCTTCATCACTACCTGACTATTGACGAGGCCGACAGAGTCTTAAACGACTGCCACAGTAGTGCATGTGGGGGCCATCTGTCTGGTATCTCCACCGCGCAAAAGATTATCCGGGCTGGTTACTTTTGGCCTACCCTGTTTCATGATTGCATTCATGCCGTGAAACGATGTGAGCAATGTCAGCTCTATGCCAACAAAGCCTGTGCTCCCCCCACTCTTCTTCACTCGGTCATTACTGCAGGCCCCTTTTGTAAATGGGGCATTGACTTTATGACTTGTAATCCCCCCTCCAGCAATGGTCACAAATACATTGTTGTCACCGTTGATTACTTCACCAAATGGGCCGAAGCTATGCCCACCTTCAACAACACCGCTGACACTGCAGCACGTTTTTTCTTCAACCACGTCATATCCCGGTTCGGAGTACCACTCCAACTCGTTTCCGATCATGGAAAACATTTTGAGAATGATATCTTCGTCGAACTCTCATCTCAGTTAGGCTTCTCTCACGAGTTTGCCTCACCCTATTACCCTCAGTCAAACGGATAGGTCGAGGCAGTGAACAAAGTCCTCAAGACCATGTTACAGCGCACGGTGAATAAACATAAAACCAATTGGCATCATATGTTATTTTCCATTCTATGGGCTTATCGAACAACAGTCAAGACCGCTATGGGTTTCACGCCATTTCATTTAGTCCATGGGGTCGAGGCAACTCTTCCCATCGAGTGCGAAATTCCCACCCTACGCACCGCAATTGAGATTTTACCTGACACTGCTCCAATGGAGCAGCGCTTGCTGAAATTGGAGTCTCTGGATGAAGATCGTCGATCCTCATTATAGAACAACGAGGCAACTAAAAAACGATCCAAGGCTACCTTTGATCGCCATGTCAACCTTCGATCATTTCGCGAAGGCAGCCTTGTCCTAGCCTATGATATCACTCATGATACCTTTGGCCACGGCAAATTCGAATCACTTTGGCATGGCCCTTACATCATCCAACATTGCCTCACCAAAGGCACATACATCCTGGCCTCCCCCAAAGGCCTCTCTCTCAAAGAACCCGTCAATGGGTTATACCTCAAGAAATTTTATGCTTAAACGTAGTCATGCTACTTTAGGTTATTTTATTTTCTAGCGGTTTTTAATCTTTTTTTTCCTTCCCTCTCATCTAAACTCTCTATTGTGCTATTGACAGATGCTTCCTTCACCATCTTACCACATTGGTTATGCCGACGGCACCAGCCATTGGATGCAAAATCTCGCTTCGGTTTCTTGGGCTCTCTACACCCCATCACATGAAATGATACATTCAAGCGGCATATGTTTGGGACCAGCAACCAACAACCAAGCCAAATACACTGCTGTCATTGGCCTCCTGACCGATGCCTAGCATCATCATATTTGTCACCTTAGCATTTTCCTCGACTCTCAACTAGTCGTTCTCCAACTCAACAATGTTTACCGTGTACGCGATCCGTGCCTCTTTCGCAAATACCTGTAGGTTAGACTGTTATCTCGACATTTTGATTCCATTACATTTACACATATTTCAAGACAATTGAATCAAACAACTGATGAAATCGCTAACATGGTGTTAGATTGGCATATATCACATCAAGCTACACATATATAAACATCTCACATATCCTGTCACAGTATATCGATAAAATAGACATCATCATAATGATCAACACAAAAACACATGTAAACAACATCTGGATCTCAAAATATGTATACTCATATATATATATGGGCCTATCAGGCCATCCGAATGTTTACATACAAAAATACATCTACCCGTAGGCCAGTGCCACATCTCGGTACAAAAATCGGCTCACCAGCCTATCAAAAAGGTATACAATATACATATCATACATCAGGGTGCCTTTATCGCACCCCCACCTGCTCCTCCCTCAGGAGGAGGTGGTGGCCCACCACCACCTGCCCCAGGCGGTGGTGGTGGAACACCTGCAGGACCCTCCTGCCCCGGCGGCAGTCATCCACTCGTCATCGCGGCAAGCACAACTGCTCGTCGCACTATACCCCGCCATGGTGGCGGTAATCCTATGCATTGCTCCAGGAACCCCTCATCCTGGATGCGTATCCACATGCCCTCAGGCACGTCCTGCAACACCGTCTCCAGTCGACGACGTATATCATCAAAATCTACTCCGGCTGTCGCCGGAGGAGCATGTGACGGTCCTGCACCAGGATCGTCGAACCGGTGCCTCCTCGCTGCCCTCTCGGGCTCTGCCGGTCGCTCCGCAGCCTCATCCCGCCGACGCCTCTCTCCACACGGCAGTCTCTCCAGCTCTCGCTGAACCGACGCTCTCTGCAACTCCACCTCGCGCCCGCGAGGTGCCACATCTGCACATGCAACAAACAAACAAAAAATGATTGTATTAGCATCTATATCACATCCATATGCACTGATATCTCAAAAACATAACATAAATCAACAATATGTACAAAACTCAACATACCTCGATGGTCAAAAACCTCCCCAGGAGGCAGTACCATGTCCGGGTCCCCCTGGAAGTCCACCCCAGCATAGGGGTACCGCAGTATCACTTGCGACATCTGCCGCCATATCTGTGCCGCCTGCACTGTGAAATAATGGTGACCTTCACCACCACCGTGGCAAACCAAAACGGAAGACCACTGCCTCAATCGCGGATCTCGTGCCCCAGGCACCTCTAGTAGAACCCGCGGGTGCAACATCGACACCCTCTCCAAAAACCAGGCCACCAGGATCGAGCCAAAAGCAAACTCTCCGGTACCTGTGGACCGACAACGGTCCAACTATGCAATCATCTGCGCGTGCAGCATAATCCCCCATGCGAACTGCTCACGGCCCACCACCACCCTCTCCAGCACCACCAGCTGGCCACCACTAATCCGTTGGGTCGCCAGTGACCCATACACGTGAACAATCATCGCCGCTATGCAACGATGCGTCAGGGAATCTATACCACTAATGCTCACTACCGTCCCGGACATGAAGTTCTCACCTGAACAAAATTGCCTGGCGAACGTAACCAGGTGTGTATCCCTCGGCAGCACAGGCTCTGCCGGTAGCGACGTTCCCCGAAAGGGGAGCCCAGTCAAAAAATAGACATCCTCCACCGCAGTGAAGGGGATCTGCTCTCCTCGCACGAGGAAGCAGTGCAGCTCTGGACTCCACATATGGAACAGGAACTGCAGTAAATACTCCTGTGCCCGTATCAACGGGCACTCAAAAAACTTTAGCAACCCACAGGTTGCTAAAGCCGCTCGCACCTCAGGCCCGACATTGCCCACAACATCTCGCAACTGCGACCAATCTCGCTCACGCCACCGAACTGCCATAGTCATTGCTGGCCACCTGCACACAAAACAGAGTCCTATATCAGCGTATGCAACCACCAAATGCATAAAAAAGACTCATTTTTTTTCACCCTTCAACCTTGCCTCCTAGGCATGGTTTTACCACCCACAGGCGCACACACATGCGCACCTGTTCACTATACAGGCGTGCACGTATGCGCGCCTGTTTTTCTCACAGGCATGCTCATAAGCGTGCCTGTTCACCATACAGGTGCGCACTAGAGCGCGCCTATCCAACCCATAGGCACGCTTTGGTGCGCGCCTATTCACCCAACAGGCACGCTCTGGTGCACGCCTGTTCACCCCACAGGCGCCCCCATCGGGCGTGCCTTCAATTCTTCTTCCCGCGCACCAGTGCGTGCATATTCAGTCGACAGGCGCACATGTATGTGCGCCTTCCACTGAATCACCCACGCACGTGGGCCCACACCCTAGACAACATCCCCTAAAACCCCTTGTACGGCCCCCCGTACCTACCCTGCCCAAAAATTGGAAACCTATTTCTATGCAGGATGATCAGACCACTAACCTGATACTCGCACACCGTCGATCGGATACCTCATGCTCCCTGAATCACCCAATATTCTCTGAATCTGCTCGTCCAGTCACTGTAGCAGCAGGTACAAATGAGGTGGCAATGTGGGCCCTACAGCTATATATAGGCCTTTTGCCAAACTTCCACTCACCATTCCGGGAGCCCGAGGCGTCCATTTTTCAAACTGTCTTCAGCCACAGGATCAACGTCCCGTCACCTACATCATACCTGTCCCTGGGTCACTTTTCATCCTGAGCCCCCGGGGTGCCTTTTTTCATATCATGGTCAGGTACGCACACGCATTGTCACATTTATCTAATACATGCTCATATCTTAGATTCTCTTCAGATATTGTTCACTTTCGGTATTTGGTTGTTCTGTGTGCAGGTACTTGATCATCATCCCTCAACATCATTCCTTCAGGTATATACTCAGCAATGGCATGTAGTCTGTCTCGCTGTATTGCATTTACATTTCCAGTCACACCCTCTGATATTGGCCTTTAGGATACCCATTTCCGGCTCTGCAGTACTCACACCTCTATTTTGCATCTTCGGTACTGGTACCTGGTAGCTTTCTTACCCACATGAGTTGTCTCATTCATAGCACCTTTTTGCACTTTTGACACTCATGCTGTTCTTCATTACCCTTTAGGGATGGGAGTCCCGGTAGTCTTTCATCATGTTGCAAATCAACCACATACTTCTTCTCCTCATTTTGCTAGCTTCCCATATGGACTCCCAGATCATCGCTTTATGGTTCTATTCTTTTTACCTGCAACTCTGTAGGATCATGAACCCCCCATTTCATCCACCATCAGTTTGCCCATCTGCGCACCTATCTTCATTTCACCTACCTCATACAAAAGCTCACCAATGGGGCCCCCACCCTTCATCAGTTTTCCAAGAAATTTCTGCCCTCCCTGGGGCACTCATTTCACACTGGGGCACCCGTTTCTGTATTTGTACATTTTTCCCCAAAATTATTTATTATTTATTGTATAAACGCCTTTATTTCCAATCATTTTCTTTTGTCGTCACCGTTGGTGACTTGCTTCCTTTTTGGCCATACGCAACCCATGTCACCCTTGGTTGGAGCATTACTTCTCATTTACCCTTGCCGACATCATCCATATCTTCAGAGTACTACCCAGGTCACTTAACTTTACCCTCTGAATTTTTTCACCTTGTCCCGCCTCTGGCACAACTTATCACTAGGTCTTGTTGTCCCCCTGACACTCGATCTTGTCACACAGTTGCGGCCACTCATTATATCATACACCCTCCAACCAAGGGCAGTCTTGAGTCTTCCCACTTCTTGGCTTCGTCCATGTACCTCTGCCACTTCCTCACCTCAGTAGATTCCGCGAAGCCCTTTGCTTCTGGGAGTCGCGTCCCCCTTTTGTCGACATCAACACAATTTTCCAGAAGGGCGACAGTATCTTGATCCTCATTTTCCATTCAATGAGAGATCTCAGACGGCACAGGGGGAAACACCATTGCTCCCTGATGTCGTTGATCCCCATAACATTCGACGCCAACACTTTCTCATGTTGCGGTGGGTCTTACTTTGCGACTATTGCAGTTTTTATCATCAGTTGCCGAAGACCTCTGAACTTGGTCGGGCCATCAATGCCCGCATCATCGTCGCCGCTTATTACCACGAACATTACCTATGGTTCAGAGTATGTTCCTTTGCAAAATTGTCTTCTCCCTTTATCATTACCACCCCCGAGGGTGCTGCAGTTGTCTACACCAACACTTCAGTCATCTTTTTTCAGAGTTACATCACACGAGCATGGGGCATGCCCGCCTCGTTTGTACACACTTGTATATTGTTACGCACCTTACAGAAGGTCGGGTTCTACCGGTTCCTTTCTTCTCCAAAGGATTACTCTACACAGTCCCACTCTTACTCTCCCTTACAACAACATTCTCAGTTGAAGAAACATTGATGGATTTCGGCTATACGTATGCTCCTAACCTCATCCATCAGGGGGCATCTATTATCACTGAAATCTCATCCGCACATGGCGACAAGAACTCAGCATCGTCAAAACAGGAATGAAGCTATTCATGGCACTGAATCACATTCACAACATTGCAAAAGGGTCAAAAACTATACAAAATAACCAAAAATTGAAGGGATCTTTACAGAATCTGGGTGTGCGCGCATATGCGCGGAACAACAACGTACCATTCGCGCATACGTGCACGATGCGTGGCTGTTGGCGCAAAAACCCGTGCACCTGCTAAATGACGCATTTATTGAAATTGGTCGGCCTCCCAACCACTAATGGATCAACTCCCAAGCCGATTTGACATCAAATTTGAGCTGAATCCGCATGGTAGGCTGGTCAAAGACCTAATTGAGCCCTAAAGAGCCCCTTTTCACACCTCAAAGGAGTTACATAATCACCCAATGCCATGCTATAAAAAGCCATGAAG
>ML799238.1:392968-407109 GCA_009831015.1 Picea engelmannii
AGGGGTATTTGAGAGGCATTGTGGGGTCCATCTTGCATTGATGATCATATTCCATCATTATGAGCCATTCCGCACAGGTTGGCTTTGGTTTCGTTGCATTCTGACGATTTCCATGATTTTGACTATTTTGAGCTATAAGTCAACGGAATTCACTGAAGAGGTCATTTTGGGCACATTACTTGGAGGAACCTCTCAGTGTAATAGCTCATTGGAATTGGGAGGAGCAACACTATAGGATGGGATGGCTAGAAGTCACTTTCAGTGGCCAGGGAAGCCACAAGGAGAGATAAGGAGTTTTTCAAGGGTAAAAAGGTTAATTAATTAATTAAAGTGGTTTAATTAATTAATTAAATATTAATAAAATGAAAGTCACTTTGGAGGGACAAGGTGAGCCAAAAATTATAAAGGAAAGGCAAGGGCCTCTTCTCATTCATTCATGTATGATCTTATTTTGTTTTCTAGCTTCTAGTTAGTGAGCCCAATATTGGGGGTTTTGAGGGTTTTGACATAACAAACCCTATAGGACGATTTGGTGGTGAAATATTCCACCTATCTTGTTCCAAGCTTGGTCTCGGAGATGCAATACTCTCCCACACCATTCTAGTTCCATATCTACTCAGTTGCAGGAGGATTCTACATCAGTTTCATGTGCAGATAGAGAGAGGGCGCACCAGTTGAGAGATTCTAGCAAGAGGGGCGCACCATCTTTGGAGAGAGATTCGTTGTAGGAGATTGGCAGGGCCGTTGAGGATTCTATCACTTGGGTTTTCATTGCAGGGTCTTGGACATCAGATCTAGTGCTTTCTGAGATAGTTTTATGGCTCAGATTATTTCTTGAGCAGTGGGGCGAATTGAAGAGAAGGAGGGCGTTTTTGAGATCCAGATCTAGTCCGTTTGGAGGGGTTACACTTCAGATCTGACCCTGAGACTTTACCTAGTGACTTGCAGTGTCCCGATCTATATTTCTAGAGAGTTTCAGAGCATTTGGAGGCCTCCTTCAGCAGGGCCAAATTATCTAAGGTTTCAGTCATCAAGTGGGGCACACCATTCAGTGGGTGATTTCAGATCTACAGAGATTGAGAGGGATCTTGGAGATTCAGTCACTTGGGTTGTTCTTACCATCACCCGATCTATCAGTTGGCATATTTATTAGGTTTATTAGACACTTTTGGCACCAGGGCCGAGTTATTGAGGGTTTCAACCTTCTATTGGAGCGTGGCATTCTTCAGCTGGAGAGTTTGGCATTCGGATCTTCTTGTATTGATCTCCATTTCTTATTCAACCTTTGGAGGAATATTTTGTATTAGCAGGAGAATTTTGTAGCAGCTCTTATCTATTATCTATCTTCTTGGCCATCTATTGAGCATTCCAGATCAACATCTTCATTGTAGGAGGCTTCTCTATTTTATGAATAAAGAAGAATTGAGATGTTTTGGCTTGTCTATCTTATTGCATATGGTTGAGGTATGTTCTGTGGTTATCTCTTTCTATTATTTGCTGCATACACACTTATAAACACATCTAAAAGGTAGATCATAAAAGTGTTTGACGAAATACCTCACTCAGAAAAAGTTTTAAAAAGACACCAAAACAGTGATGATCCTAGCATAATGTCTTGGTATCATTACAGTGGTATTAGAGCTTAAAATCCTGCAAACCTGGGGGGTCTTCCATAGGGATAAATGGATATTTGGAAAGAAGTGGATAAGATATCCTTTGAGATACCATGGTTGGAGATCATGTATGACGGCCTTAGCAAGGAAACTAAGGCTACAATAACCTTCCTACAATATTGATGCAGGAGCATCTCAAGCGAGCCAGTGCGGAGACAACAGACAGCTGGAAAAGCGCCCAGAACAAATTTTGAAAATGTCTCAAAATATTAATGAAGCCATTAATAAGGAGCACACTTGTATAATGTAATCGGACCTTGAGCGATTCGCTCTAGTCCTTATTAGATAGCAGACATTTATGGTAGTTAATGCAAGTAGGTAGAATTGAATGTTAGATTAGACAGTTTTAGAGAACAAGAGGGAAACAGGATATAGACACCCTCATTATATACTGTAACATTATTCTGGAGAGCATAGAGGAGAAGTAGAGAGAGATGTGTAGCAGACTCCATGTATAGAAGTTCTGAATTAATACAAGAAAGTTGTGATTCAGACTCATGGTGTCCATATATTCTCTGTGTATGCATCTTTGAATGTTATGCTCATTAATGTTTACTCTTTCTATCATGCAATTGCTTTTATACTATGTATGAATGATTTCTTGTTTAATGTTTGAAATCTGAGAGGAAAGGGAAAATGAATGAGTTTCAATTGTTTCTCTATCTGAGCAAGAGTTCCTGCAAGGAGTGCAGTTGAATTGTCGCAAAGAGTGCATCGACAAGGTGTTCAGAGGTTTGTCTCTGGAAGCTCAGGAGAGATATCTTTTATCCTCATTCACACAGAAGTGTAGTTGGCACAGGAGCCCTGCAAGGAGTGCGCAGGCTGAGTGAAGTCTCAGGGTTGTGGACTTGAGTGGAGTATTGAGAGACTACTACTGCAGTTGTGCACAGAGTTGAAGGATTTCAACACTTGGAAGTGTTTGAAGGTTGCCACAAGGAGTGCGAGCAGGAGTTTTCATAAAGACACAGAGTCGTGGAAAGCTCAGAAGGATTTGAAACTTTGAAGGAGTTGAAGGAAGGCACAAGGCCAAGTACCTTAAAGGGTTGAAGGAAAGTGTAGTAACGAGGGATTGCAGGAGGACAGATTCTCAGAGAAAATGGACATTCCAGTTTATGAGGGAAACTTGGATGCAGAGGAGCTTCTAGACTGGATTAGAGCTCTAGACACATACTTTAACTATGAAGATGTCGAAGAAGACAAGAAGGTCAAGCATGCTGTCACAAGATTGAAGGGACATGCAACATTGTGGTGGGATGAACTACAAGCTGACAGACGTTGCAAAGGCAAGCAGAAGATCAAAAGATGGGATAGAATGATCGTGAAGATGAAGGTGAAATTCATCCCCAGAGATTATCAAATTACTCTGTTCAGGAGGATGCAGAACCTTAGACAGAAGTTGATGACAGTGAAAGAATATATTGAAGAATTCTACAAGTTGAACATCAGGGCAGGTCATTGGGAGAGCGATGATGATAAAGTTGCCAGATACATGAATGGCCTGAGATACGACATCTAGGATGAGATGAGCATGGTAACCATCTGAACGGTGGAATATTCTTATCAGATGGCTCTAAAAGCAGAAGAGAAGCTGAGACGAAAGCAGGGTCAAAGAGGTCGAGGCAGAAGTCATCCTAGAGGCAAATCAGTTGCCCAGGACAAATATCAGAAGCCCAAGGAGGACTGGAAGAAACCTTAGACTTGAACTAAGAGAGGTGGAACCTCACAGTGAAGGAAATATGCTGAAAAACAAGAGAAACATACCGAACAGAGAGGAGATTATGCTGACAATAATACTTTTCCTCATACTAGAGGTAGGGGAAGAGGAAGAGGTGGAGTAATAACATGCTTCACATGTGGAAAGAATGGGCACAAGTCTTATGAGTGTCCATATAAAAAGAAAGAGAGTGGGGAAGCTCACATCACTGAAGCACAGAGGTGAGATGTTGAGGCAGAAGATGCGGAAGGTGGAAGATCGCCGATGATGAGAAAAGTTCTTTTGACACCAGAAAAGGAGGTGGAGAGTTCAGTCCAAAGAAACAGACTTTTCCAAACTTCTTGCAAGACCAAGGACAGGGTATGCAAGGTCATTGTGGACAGTAGTAGCACAGATAATCTCGTTTCTACATAGATGGTAGAAAAGCTGGAGCTAGAGATGATTGATCATGCAAGCCCATACCAAGTTTCATGGCTACAAAAAGGACATCAGGTAACTGTCACTAAACAATGTTTAGTTGAATTTAAGATAGGAGGATATAATGATAAAATATTATGTGATGTCATTCCTATGGATGTTTATCATCTATTGCTGGGTAGACCATGGCAATATGAAATGAATGTGATTCATGATGGGAGAATGAACACATACACCCTAGAGAAGAATGGGAGGACTCACATGTTGCTTCCAATCAATGATAAGGAGGTGAAACCGGAAGTAAGAAACACTGTACTTCTCATGAGTGGGAAGGAACTTCTTACAGAGGTTAAGAAGAAGGAGGAGCCATAGTTCATTGTGGTCAAGAAACTGAAGATTGTTTTGACCAGCACAAGAGTGGATGATTTACCATAAGAGATTCAGGAACTGCTGGAAGAGTTTGCTGACATAGTAGTGGATGAATTACCTCATTCATTGCCACCGATCAGAAGTGTGAGTCATCATATTGATCTCATACCAGGAGCCAGTTTTCCAAACAAAGCCACATACAGATTGACGCCACAAGAAAATGAAGAGGTCAAAAGACAAGTCCAGGAGTTGTTGGACAAAGGATTGGTCAGGGAATGCTTGAGTTCGTGTCCTGTTCCAACAGTACTTAGTCCGAAGAAAGATGGAGGCTGGAGGATGTGTACTGACTCAAGGGTGATTAACCAGATAACCATTAGGTATATATTTCCATTGCCAAGGATGGATGATCTGATGGATTGCTTGAGTGGAGCAAAATTCTTTTCAAATATTGATTTGAAAAGCGGTTATCATCAAATCCGCATGAGAGAAGGTGATGAGTGGAAGACAACATTCAAAACCAATGAAGGGTTGTATGAATGGCTTGTTATGCCATTTGGCTTAACAAATGCGCCTAGTACCTTCATGAGGTTGTCATTGTGTATTTGGATGACATATTGGTTTTCAGTAAAACAGTGGTAGAGCATCTAAAACATTTGGCTACAGTGATGTAGAGGTTACAGCAAGAGAAGCTCTTGATAAACATGAAGAAATATTTATTCATGAAGATGGAGCTCATTTACTTGGGATTTGTTATTTCTGCAGATGAGTTGAGGATGGATCCAGATAAGGTGGAGGTAATCAAGAATTGGCCATCACCGAAGAATACCTTTGAGGTGAGAAGTTTTCACGGATTGGCTAGTTTCTACCGAAAATTTATTAGGAATTTCAGTGGAATTAGTGCACCGATGATGGACACAGTGAAGAAAATACACAAGTCTTTTCACTAGATAGAAGAGGCTGAGAAGAGTTTTAATCTATTGAAGAGGAAGATCATGGAACAACTAGTTCTGGTGTTGCCAAATTTCCAAAAGACATTTCAAGTGAAATGTGATGCCAATGGATTTGCAATCGGGGCAATCTTGAGTCAGGAAGACAGACTGATAACATACTTCAGCAAGAAGCTGAATGAAGCAAAAGGGAAATACTCCACTTATGATAAGGAGTTCTATGCTATCATTCAGGCATTGAAGAAATGGAGGCATTACTTGATCCCGAAGGAGTTTGTCTTATACAGTGACAATCATGCATTGCAGTTTGTGACTCAATAGGAAAAGTTGAATCAGAGACATGTTAAATGGGTTGAGTATATGTAAAATTCCACTTTTGTGATTAAACATATTTCTGGTACTGCTAACAAAGTTGCTGATGCTTTGAGCAGGAAGTGTTTGCTATTGCAGGAGTTCAAAGTCAAAACGTTGGGTTTTGATGATCTCAGAAACATGTATGCAGATGATCAGGATTTTAAGGAGGCGTTTGAAGCAGCTAGGAATCCAATTCTTGGGGATAGGAGCCAATGGGTAGAATATATTATCCAGGAAGGATTACTATTTAAAGGTAATCAACTGTGTATTCCGAAATGCTCCATGAGGGAGAATTTGCTGAAGGAGAAACACAGTGGAGTATTGGCAGGACACTTTGGTCACAACAAGACGTTTGCAAAATTGAATGAGTCATATTTTTGGTCAGGAATGTGAGTAGACGTCAAGAGATTCATGGATAAATGTAGAATTTTCCAGCATTCGAAGGGAAGGAAACATAATGCAGGGTTTTATCAACCATTTCCCATACTTGAAAGGCCATGGGATGCGATCAGCATGGACTTCATATTGGGGTTGCCAAGAACAAAAAGAGGTTTTGACTCAATCTTTGTGGTGGTGGATAGGTTTTCCAAGATGGCACACTTCATTCCATGTCAG
Organism: Picea engelmannii; assembly: GCA_009831015.1. Taxonomy (NCBI): domain Eukaryota; kingdom Viridiplantae; phylum Streptophyta; class Pinopsida; order Pinales; family Pinaceae; genus Picea; species Picea engelmannii. The sequence continues at coordinate 399,058 of ML799238.1, forward strand.
AAGACCAGTGACGCAACTCACATTGCGAATATGTTTTTCAAGGAAGTCATTCGACTTCACGACTTACCAAGAAGTATAGTTTCGGATCGAGACACTAAGTTCACAGGACACTTCTGGAGGACCTTATGGAAGAAGCTGGGAACTAACTTGTCATTTAGTTCAGCTTATCATCCTCAGACGGATGGACAGACATAAGTGATGAACAGAAGTCTGGGAGACTTGTTGAGAAGCCTAGTGACAGAAAACCACAACCAGTGGGACAACATGTTACCACAGGCAGAATTTGCTTATAATGACTTAGTTAACAGAAGCACAGGGAAGAGTCCATTTCAGATTGTCTATGGCATGCAGCCGAGGGGAATTTCTAAGCTGAGAGATTTAGAACAGACTGCAATTAGCAGCGCTAGTGCAGAAGATTTCGCAGAGGCGATGAGGGAACTTCACAGCCAGGTGAAGGAACGTTTGCAGAATTCGAGCCAAGAATATAAGCACAGAGCAGATCAACACAAGAGACAACTTTGGTTTGAGGTTGGTGATTTGGTTCTGGCACATTTGAGGAAGGAAAGGTTCCCGAAAGGAACATATAATAAACTGAAGATGAATAAAATCAGACCGTGTAAGGTCTTGAAGAAATTTGGGGCAAATGCTTACGAAATTGAATTACCTGATGGCATCGGAATTTCTCCGATATTCAATATCTTAGATTTGTACCCATATAAAGCTGAGGAAACAGGAACATGAGATGAGCAACCAGTGATCCAATGGACAAAGTAGATGCCAGTTGCAGATAAGCCGCAGATGGAGTGCATACTAGACAAAAGAGTGAGCAAGAAGACCAGACGGAAGCAATACTTTGAATATTTGATCAAGTGGAAAGGCCATCCAGTTGAAGATGCTAGCTGGGAGGATGAAGCAGAGGTCCAGAGGCATGGATAGACTGTGCGTGAGCTCATGGATAGGAGCCCATGAAAGTTTTCAAGAAAAGGAGTCTGATGTAGGAGCATCTCAAGCGAGCCAGCGCAGAGACAACAGACAGCTGGAAAAGCGCCCAACACAAATTTTGAAAATGTCTCAAAATATTAATGAAGCCATTAAGAAGGAGCGTACTTGTCTCAAAATTTTGAAAATGTCTCAAAATATTAATGAAGCCATTAAGAAGTTACAATGAGTGCTGTGAAAGGTTCTAAGCTCAGGAGGAGTAGGACCGTAGATCCAAGCCACAAGGGCCATTGGATTTACACATGGATTTCTATATTAGGGTTTCATAGGTCGAAGTCCCATAAACTTTGCAATGGGAATCATGAAATCATGAAACATGAAGTCCTGAAAGCTAAAAGGATCGTGTGGGCCACAGAGGAGTCAGTGAGCGGACAGGTGGTGCACTCTCGACAAGGAGTCAATTCAATTGACCGTTTCGGGGTTTCATGGGGTGAAGTCCCGAAACCTTTGCATTAGGATTCACGATATCGCGAAGTCCGAAGTCCCGATGGAGTAAAGGGGTGTTGAAAGGTCAACCTTGTGAGCACGTTAGAATTTCGGAAAATTGGGTTTCGGGAATCGCGGGAAAAAGCTTTTTGACACCACGACCGTCGAAATCGTGATAAGGAAAAGTCCAAAAGAGAAACAGGAAGGGTAAGCATCAACTGTTTTCAGGTTTCAAATATTGAGGGATAATACGCTCGACCACCGAATTCGTGGAAGTGCGAAGTCCGATTTCCCGAAGTACAAGGGGAAATTATTGAAGTTGATTGTGGGTGAAGATTTCCCGAAAGGGAAATAGAAGAGCCATTCCAAAAGCTCTTCGGGCCAGTGTAAAGGGAAAGATCCTGTGTTGATGTGGACCTTCCGACCTGCGGGTTGTGGAGGTGGCTGCATCATCAAATATGTAGCCTTTAGAAATCCCCATTGGAGCAAATGGGATATTTTACAGGGGATGATCATAGTAGGTGAAAAGAAAAAAGAAGCAGCTATATGGTGGGAAGAATAGAGAAACCCCACGCCCAGTAGGAGCATGCAACCTTGCCATAGTTGCAAGGGGTCGTGGGAACTAGATCATAGGTGTAGGGGTAAAGATCAAGAGCACATTATTGAGGCATGTCATGACAGTGAGGGTGAGGTGGGTGAGGATGGAGCGATAGATTTGGATTCAAAGCTGTCGGATGATGACAGTGACTCTTGCACAGAGGCTAGTGATAGTGACTCTACCTCAGAGGATAGTGATGATGACTCTTGCACAGAGGCTAGTGATGCTTGCACGCTTGAGGAGGAGAATTACCTTTGTGTAGTGGATAGGCAGATGGATGGACAGGATGATAACCCCAGTGTCTCAGAAGACATGTCACATACCATTGATGACCTTACGCCTCAGCAGAGTGGTGACACTAGTGAGGAGTCACACGCATTAGCACCTAGACATGATGAGCTTCCTATGGGCGCCGTGACACATATAACACTTGTTCAGACACCCATGATAGCCACGTCAGATGAGGAGATCAGTGGCACATCAGGTATGATGGATGAGCCTAGTGTGAGGGATGCACACCATGGACAGGTAGACCCACAGATCCAGGAGGAGGTACAAGACATACATGCAGTTGACCCCACACATACAAGTCAGTCAGAGGAGATGGAGTCATAGCTATTAGAGACTCCAGTGGTTGAGTATATGGCAGAGGTTGACAGGTGGATGGAACACTTACTTATAGGATCAGATTGCATGGATGAGGATGCACTCTTTGGTAGTCAGGATGACGATAGCATGTGTTTGGATACAACTATATGGGATCCCAGCGCAAATGATAGTAGAAGGTTGAGTGCACAGGAGGATACAACTGCTCATACAAGATACAATGTGAGTTAGGGGGAGATGGAATCTAGTGATGGGATGCAGTGGCATACAAAAGTACCTAGTGGCACAGTAGACAGCAGGTAGTTCATCACTTTATCTTCTGCAGAGAGTGTTGTTAGTGATGGAACTAGCAGTGAGAGGCATGAGGGGGTACCCCAGCATGACTATGATCAGGAGTCACACCACTTAGCAGCACAGTTGGGAGTTAGTGAGGCTATGATCAGGGCATCCACTAGACATATTGATGACATGCATGTAGTGATGGTAGATTACGGTTGGAGAGCATCAGTGGCACAGGGTAGCTCAGATGGATGATTTTCCATGGATGATTTTCACACTCTCCGGGAGAGAGTGTCTATGATGAGGACTCACTACCAGTAGTTGTTGACAGACAGAGACTACCTACTAGGGATTGGCGAGTTGTATCATAGGGCCCTGAGGGGGCAGGAGTTGGAGGTAGACCGAATCACTCGGGAGTTGGAGAGCACTCAAGGATTTTTGAGAGGCACACAGACTGACCTTCAAGAATCATAGTCTATATCAGATGGGTCTCTTGAGGAGATTTGTCAGAGATCCACTTCATCTGTCTTATTGGACAGTCAGATGTATCAGTCAGTCACATTGACAGAGGATGTTGATGATCTAGCAGAGGAGCACCAGTCGATGGGGGACACTTCCATTTGTGTCTTGGGAGTGGTTGCTTTCCATATAGAGATTGATCCAGCTGTACGCCCAGGATCTGTGATGCAGCATGAGTTTGCAGGAGATGACATGAGTATGCTGGAGCATACAGTGATGAGTGATAGCTCACAGAGAGATGTCTAGGTGTATGGAGGGGTATAGTGCCTTGCAGGGAGGAGACACACTCAGGGGAGTATGTAGATGTCACTCCTCTGCAACAACACATAGTTGTGGGAGATCACCTTCACCATTTCAACAGTTGCATGGTAGATGAGAGATGGAGGTTGGTTGACCATCAGTCGGAGGGGTTACTTCTAGTTGTACTGGATGGTTGGGACTCGATGATGATCACAGGAGAGCATCTTTCATGGATACCAATGGATGAGCTTCTGGTCGAATCATTGGGATTGACCAAAGCATGTGACACCTCTCAGTCCTACAGTCAGCTGCAGATGTTTCTATTAGCATGTCCTGACACTTTTATCATAGACAACAACATGAGGAGGGATAGGCCATGGCTGGGAGCATGGAGAGTGAGTAGGCCGAGACTATATGATAGGAGTACTTTTACGGCATATAGCAGGTCAAAGGTGGACCGTGTTAGATAGACAGTTGAGACTTGGTGTGTGATGGTGAGCATCATAGGCATGGGAATGACAGATGAGCGCAGTGGGCTTCCGACAATGATTAGCCCAGCACAGGAGAAGCTAGCAGAGACTGGAAGTGATAAACTTCCAATTTTTCCATGGGATTCAGGAGTTCACTTGGTTAGAAGGATGTTTCACTACATGATGACCCAGGTGGCGCCAGAGAGCCACACACTCCACCTTGGGTTGGTTTGGAGTGGGTCGGCAGGTACTTGTCCTATGGGGCGAGACCTTTTCTTCCTCTTGATCATCATGATAGGGCATGGAGACATTTGGATAGGTACTTCTTCTACAGAGGTGTCTATGCCGATACAGTTTCTGGGTAGCAGGTTCGATGGTCACATGTATTTTAGCTTGAGGATCTCGGTGAGGAGGATCCTTTATGTATGCAGGGGACAGACAGTCGTGTATAGAGTAGTGTAGTGTCAGCAGGAGGATCATCGACAGAGGTTAGCATGGGACCCAGAGATTGCAGGATTGAGCAGTTCATTGACTGATAGGGGAGAGTGGACCATTGCAAGGGAATGTTATTTTAACTTTCCATTTAGCACAACGCTTGAGGGTGCCTCACAGAGATCTTGCAGTACCTCATTCTGGCATCATCATGTACAGTTGATGGAGACCGTGTGGATCTTGGTAGAGATTTGGAGGATGGACTCATTCTGAGATGAGGCCATGGGTCGGGTGCAGGAGGTTCACAAGGTTGATATATTCCAGGATTGTTCTTCACAGAGTATTGCAGTTCACTTCCTGATATGGGATCCAGGGGGTGGAGTGTGTTATTGTTCGTCGTTGGATGCATTCTACTATGTATCCCACAGGTGGACATGGGATCCTGGTATTTTACTTCGGGGGATTTGGGTATTGCTTGAGGACAAGCAATTTTATAGCAGGGAGGACTATAATGTCCCCACTTTGGGACATCATCACATGGCAGAGATTTATGATGACCAAAGTAGCCAGATGGGTGCTAGAGAGAGTACATGAGTATTTGAGAGGCATTGTGGTGTCCAACTTGCATTGATGATCATATTCCATCATTATGATCCATTCCGCACAGGTTGGCTTTGGTTTCGTTGCATTCCGATGATTTCCATGATTTTGACTATTTTGAGCTATAAGTCAATGGAATTCACTGAATAGGTCATTTTGGGAACATTACTTGGAGGAACCTCTCAGTGTAATAACTCATTGGAATCGGGAGGAGCAACACTACAGGATGGGATGGCTAGAAGTGACTTTCAGTTGCTAGGGAAGCCACAAGGAGAGATAAGGAGATTTTCAAAGGTAAAAAGGTTAATTAATTAACTAAAGTGATTTAATTAATTAATTAAATATTAATAAAATGAAAGTCACTTTGGAGGGACAAGGTGAGCCAAAAAGTATAAAGGAAAGGCAAGGGTGATTTAATTAAATAATTAAATATTAATAAAATGAAAGTCACTTTGGAGGGACAAGGTGAGCCAAAAAGTATAAAGGAAAGGCAAGGGCCTCTTCTCATTGATTCATGTATGATCTTATTTTGATTTCTGGCTTCTATCTAGAGAGCCCAATATTGGGGGTTTTGAGGGTTTTGACATAACAAACCCTAGAGGACGATTCGGTGGTGAAAGATTCCACCTATCTTGTCCAAAGCTTGGTATAGGAGATGCAATACTCTCCCACACCATTCTAGTTTCAGATCTACTCACTTGCAGGAGGATTCTACATCAGTTTCATGTGTAGATAGAGAGAGGGCGCACTCGTTGAGAGATTCCAGCAAGAGGGGCGCACCATATTTGGAGAGAGATTCGTTGTAGGATATTGGCATGGCCACTGAGGAATCTATCACTTGGGTTTTCATTGCAGGGCCTTGGACATCAGATCTAGTGCCTTCTGAGACAGTTTTATGGCTCGGATTATTTCTTGAGCAGTGGGGTGAATTAAAGAGAAGGAGGGCATTTTTGAGATCCAGATCTAGTCCGTTTGGAGGGGTTACACTTCAGATCTGACCCTGAGACTTTACCTAGTGACTTGCAGTGTCCCAATCTATATTTCTGGAGAGTTTCAGAGGATTTGGAGGCCTCCTTCAGTAGGGACAAATTATCTAGGGTTTCAGTCATCCAGTGGGGTGCACCATTCAGTGGGGGATTTCAGATCTGTAGAGATTGAGAGGGATCTTGGAGATTCAGTCACCTGGGTTGTTCTTACCATCACCCGATCTATAAGTTGGCATATTTATGAGGGTGATTGGACACTTTTGGTAGCAAGGCCGAGTTATTGAGGGTTTCAACCTTCTATTGGAGCGTGGCATTCTTCAGCTGGAGAGTTTGGCATTCAAATCTGCTTGTATTGATCTTCATTTCTTATTCAACCTTTGGAGGCATCTTTTGTATTAGCAGGAGCATTTTGTAGCAGCTCTTATCTATTGTCTATCTTCTTGGCCATCTATTGAGCATTCCAGATCGACATCTTCATTGTAGCAGGTTTCTCTATTTTATGAATAAAGAAGAATTGAGATGTTTGGTCTTGTCTATCTTATTGCATATGGTTGAGGTATGTTCCATGGTTATCTCTTTCTGTTATTTTCTGCATACACACATATAAACACATCTAAAAGGTAGATCAACAAAGTGTTTGACGAAATACCTCACTCAGAAAAAGTTTTAAAAAGACACCAAAACAATGATGATCCTTGCATAATGGCTTGGGATCATTACATTATGTGACGTTCTACATACCACCAAAAATGGCATGTCATGTACTATCCATATAGAATAGTATTATCTAAAAATATATCATAACTCATACTGTTACCCATCAAACAAACTTGGGTCCATTACCCAAACCTGAGGTCTCCAACTTCTCATGGCCATAACTCTCTAACCATGAGGAATTAGTGACGGTCCACATACCACCAAAAATGACACGACAAGAACTATACATCTAGGATATTTTCCCTGACAAATTCACTTTCCTTCATCTCATTATTCCACAATTAAGAATGGGTTCTCTTACTCCATAAAGCGTCTTCTCGTAAGGGCTTTCACCATAAGGGGACCACTTTGGAGTTCATCCATATTTACTTCTTATCAACCATGACAAAAAAATAATGAGTCATATTTACATAAGACACTATTGGGTCCATTACCTAAACCTTTGTGCTACGGGTCTTTCTTCAAGGGTTGACATCAATGACAACCAACGTTAATCAACAAAGATAATGTGGTTGTGTTATAAACCTAAAATGCACCATACAGGTTTAACTGGCATCAGGCCAACTCATGCCTCTTCCTAGCCAAAGCCATGCTGAACAAATCCTCAAAAAACCACTTAAAACAAGCAACCCGCGCCCTAACTTCTCACTGGGTGCGGGCGACTGCTTGCTGTCCTTTTACTGCATGCGGGCATCCGTGGGCTAGCCTAAAACAGCCCGCGGGTACCTAACAAAGAAAAAAATCAGGAAAGTTTCCGCCGGGACACGAGGCTTTTTGTCAATTATCTGGAACTCTTCGCCATGCATGGCTGAGAGTTCGCCTAAAACCCTAGCTCCTTCTAGCCTATAAAAGGAGGGGTAGGGGTACTATTCAAAGAGGGGAAAAATCATAGCAAAGGAACTCTGCCAAATTGCCAAGCCAGTTTTGTCCCAACCCTTTAGCCTTGCCTCAAGCTTTAGGAGAAACTCAAGAAGCAGCAGTTGGAGGACAAAAGGAAGAGGAAGAGCCTAGGATCAGGATCGTGGAACGGTGACCGACCTCAGAAATCATTGTAAGTTGGTTCATATTGAAGTTAATGAAAAAGATACTTTTCCCGTCCCAAATACATGAGTCTCATCTATGTTATTTGATTAATGTTTTATCTCTAACCCCCTAGTAGATCAGTAGCATGCATGCATAG
>ML799239.1:0-19590 GCA_009831015.1 Picea engelmannii
CCCACTTTGGAGGAACCTCTCCCTTCAAGGTACAAGTTAGTTTTGATATTCCTGTATTTTAAGGTTAGATAGATGCAGATGCTTTAGAAAAATGGTTGAATCTTCTATAAGCTTATTTCTTTGTTCACAATTTTTCTGACAGGGAAAAGATCACCTTTACACTCCTCAAGGCTCTCCCCCATGTCAAACATTGGTGGGAAACTTACTTGGAGAAAAGTTCCATAGAGGAATCTGGAATATATGGGGTCGAGCCCACTTTAGATTTTTTTGTGGATGTGTTCAAGGAATAATACTACCCTATTGGTAATTATGAAGACCAGTACATGAGATGGACCACACTACGGCCAGAGAAGAGCCAAATAGTGTCGAAGTTCACAAATACTTTCCATACCTTGTGCACCAAGCTGGGTATCAAAAACTTTGAGCGGCATCTAGTTTTTAAATATCGTGGGGCTTTGCATAGGTACATCCAAACTGAAATGGATTTCCTAAACATCTCATCATTGGGAGCTTCCTATCGATATGTTGTCAAAATTGAGGAGAAATTTAGGCACAGAACAAATGGGAGTTCGGGTCTACAAATCCACAACAACCAAAGCATGGTGAAGACATCCCTAACCAACATCCTTCTGACAACCAGTCCAATAAACAAAAAAATAAGGGTAAAGGAAAGATGAAGAATGACACTGGGAAGAGGTGCGACTTCCACAAAATTCCCTGGCACAACACCAATGAATGTCTCTTGAAACAGTCATTGGTGGTCGAGGTCAAATACAAGGAGTTGAACCCTGATTCAGAATTTGATCTAGAAAATATTGAAAATAGACAAATCATCGACACAAATCCTACCACTATTGTCATGACCGCAACAATTCAACGAGAAGAACTGGCAAATCCTGAAGAGGGGGGTGTCTCTTGCATTCATAGATGTGGGTGAAGGGGACCCCATTGTGTTTCATTATTGATAGATGTAGCCAAAATAACCTCATCTTAGTTGAGGTCATCAAACAGTTTGGGCTGTCGACAACACCACACCCATAACCATACAACATTGAGTGTCTTCACTAGGGACGAGATCTCTATGTCAACTAGCAGTGTCGCATGTCCTATGGCATCCATCCCTTCAAGGATGAGGTAGTGTGTGATGTTTCCCCTCTTGATGTCTGTGATGTTGTTTTGGGCCAACCATATATGTGGAAACATCATGTTGTTTATGAATCTCGACCCCGTAGTGTCATTATTACTCTGGGGTTCAACTCTACAGGATATTAGAAGTAGTTTTGACTATTGCTCCACCAAAACAATGTCACAAGGTAATCTCTCATACTGCAAAAATCATCCTCTTCACAGTCTGTTCAAAGGATGCATAGAAGGCCACTACAACTACTACAGTCTCAACACCTTGTAGCTAGCAGAAGAAGATTGCAAAAGAGAAAGAAGATATTGTTTCTTCACCTACAATTGTTCCTACACAATGCCCCATTAATCCCAGAGACAACAGGTTGGTGGAACAGATTCAACCTTGCAAGCAACAGATTCATGACATCCTTCCACAGACCAAGTAGTGCAACTTCTCCAACAAGGCACACAGCTCACCAAGATTCAGATTCATAAAATTATTTCTCATCTTCTCCAGGCACGCAACGCAATGGAGACCATTGCTTCCTAAGGGGTGATTATTGATCCAAGTGGATATTGGTGGCCACCTACCTGTTCCAAATTCCAACTGGCTCATCTTGACAGTTTTCAGTTCAACACATTTCTTTGTAATGGGGAATTTTATTTGTAATTGTGGGTTCCTCACATACAGGGTTGTTTTGAATCCCTACACAGCATCCAGGTGGATATTGGTGGTCATCCACCTATTCCAACTAGATTATTTTGGAATTTTTCATGTCAATACATCTATAGTACTTCCAGGGCCGTTTTGGGGCTCTCGACACTGTTTTCTTGGCTTCCCATGGTCAAATTGTAAATGGAGTCAGAGTTTGACATAATAATGTGTATTTATTGAAAATACTTTTCCAACGAGATATCACGCACCTAAAATGGAGATCGTATACAAAAGTTACGACCCCGGGAAGTTAATGTACTAACTTACCCCAATGGGGCCCACATGACTTTTGGCGCTTCATCTCCTAGGGTTAGGTTTTTGGATGTCTATGGTTTTGGAATTCATGTTTATCATAAAAATGCCTTCAAAACCTCATTGTAATCATCTTCTTGCGAATGAGTGTAGTTGTCACATCTCTTCTCATAGATAAAGTTGTCACCATTCTAGTGAGTCTTGCACTCTGTATTTTTACAGTCTCTATACATTTCTTTCGTTAATAAAAATCATGTATTGTTGTATTTCTATGTTTCTGGAAATTTTTATGTGTATTTCATTGTAATATATTTTCTTTCATTTAGTTCCGAAAATAATTCAGATCGGGAAAATAGGTGATAATTCATACAGATTCAGTCTACCCCCCTATATGTGCATTTACTTGGTATTGAATGTGGAAAATCCAAAACCCTATGAGCCTTCCATGTTGGACCAAAAAAATAATAAGAAAGTCTTACCTACCATAGAGGACTTAGTACCAAAATCTCGAGCAAAGCTTGTGGAAGATACAATTTTGCAGAAGAATTCCAGAACAACCAAATGGAGGCAACATGAACTCTAGCAAGTTGGGTTGAAAGTACAATTTCTAGACAAGGCCAAATGGTACTCCATGGAGAAGGTAGAATAAAATTTTCCTCACATATTTAAGTAAAAGTTTTGTGGAACCAAAAACCTCTCTAAACGGGGAGGTATGATCTAAAATAGATCATTATACAATTTGTCATCTATTTTGGTACTTTCTGGGTGGAAAAAAATGGAGTTGTTGGCTTGTGAGGTGCATTTTAAGGGCAAGGCCTACTTTGGTGATTCGGGGTCCAAAAACTTTTGGGGCCTATTTTAGGCCTTAAATGGTTGTTTTTGGGGTCAAATATTTGCAAACAAAGTCATATCCTCTCGATGTTGTTCTACACATTGAGAGATTTCCAACAACACAAAAATCACCTCAATCAGAGTTCATATGTGAAAGTTATTCTCCCCTACAAATTGACCTATCCAATTGACCACCATGATACCAAGTGGATACCATGTTAGCTCACATTACACACACATGTGGTGCTAGTGACATGTGGACTTTCAATAAGATTATAAAGGGTCCAAAACCCTAAATCTAGTAAGGATTTGATGCATACAAATAGCCTAACCCTAACCCCAAATAATAATCAACCCATGTTAAATATTGGGCCACTCGGAAAGGAAGGGGCTTGTTAACCCCTAGATTTTCACCTTTAAAAATTTTGAGGGTTAAGAGCTAGCATGCAGCATTTTGGTTGGCATACTAATATTTTCCCAGAGTTTAGCACTTATGTTGAGCAGGAGGTTTGTTCCCACATAAGGCAAGTACATGATCAGTACATGGTTGCTTGGTTCAGAGTCAGAGATGACTTAGTTTCCATGCATTTTGAGAGAGATGCAAGTGTTTCTAATTTTTAGGAGATACAGTTTGAGTGGGTCTCTTGAAAGTTTGAGGTAGTTCTGAGCATACAATATGAGTCCTTCCAGGATTGTAGTCTCGATAACACTTTTCTGGGTGACATGCAGGAAATTTTTAATTTTAGCGGGTTTTTCTCTAGGCCAGGATTTAGATTCTAAGAGCGCAGTATTGATCCTTGAGACATTCAAAGTCTTTTGGACCTTTTTCGGGATGATGTGGCCCATATTACTATTTTTAGTAGGTTGAGCACTAGGTCTCGCATGTCGATTTTGATCGCATATTCAGATCCCTTGTGGGAAGATGAGATCAATGATTATAAAATCAAGGGCATTCAGACGACTTTCTATTTTTAGCAGGTTGAGCACCAGGGCTCGCATGTTGATTATGATTACAGATTTGGATTCCTTGTGAAAAATCGAATTCAATGAGTATAATATCATCGACATGAAAAGACTTTATATTTTTATCAATGTCTATTTTTAGCAGTAGACATATGATGGTGCTCGCCTTTTCATGTCGACCATTTGTGGAAAGTTTGGGTCATTTTTAACAAGTTTCAAATTTTTGGCACCAGATGGATATTTTTAGCAGTTGTAATATTTAGCAGGTCCAATCATCATCCATGCAGTTCCAAGTGGCATCCTCAGAGGTTGACATGTGGCAACTCTACGAAATGATGTGGCATCCACCTAAGCTAGGGCACATATTTCCAAATATTTGAGCATGTGATAATCAACTAATGTTGGGAGAAGGGGTCACATGAGTTTAGTTGTATAGTCAACCTCATGCTTGAGTTAAACTGAGATTCACTCATGTGACAGCTAAATATATCCTTTACCTACCCCCTCACTTTAGTTGACTTAGGCGCTTTTCTCACTCTCACTTCCACTCATCCTCTCCTCCTCAATGCGCCTTCTCCTCTCTCATGCATGTGGATGCACGACTAGTTAACCGATAGCATCTCTCAGTTACTTGGACATGCAGTTGTGTTTATCCTCTCACACTTAACTCACCACTCACTCCATTCATGCATTCCTAAACAAGTATGGTGCATCCACTCACTCCTCTCCATGCATTCAAACTCACACTCACACTCACTTATCTCACTACTCCTCTCTCACATCCACTCGAACTTTGCTTTTTCCTTTTCACATGCGCCTAGACCCTATTCCTGGCCTCTCACGCATCCTCTCTTCTTCCCTTGGGATGTGAGCCATCACTAGCTATATATTGGATGCTTTCCATTGGTTATTTCGTCGATTCTTAGCAGGAGCAACATCTTCTCTCTCTCTCTCTCTCTCTCTCTCTCTCTCTCTCTCTCTCTCGTCTAGTGGTGTGTCATTGAGAAAAGTGGGCATAGTATTGGTTGTAGGTTTGTCAAGTGTGGTGTAATCATCTCTCTTGGAAGCTTTATCAATAAAGAATTGTGTGTTTGTCATTCAAACCTCTTTTCTTGGTGGTATTATGGTAATTTTGTAATTTGATATGTCATTTTCTAAACTATTTATCACGGTTAATTTCAATTGTTTTGAATAGTCTTCATCTTCTTTCCAGTCTATCTACATTTTTATAACCCTACGGGTTCCCTCCAAGAATATAAGATCGATTTTCTCACTCTTTTGGACTACTTTTTCACGTTGTCCAAGACAAAACAACTCGATGATTTTTCATTTTGAATGCAGAAATCAAACCTTAGATCAGCCAGCAAGGCACTTCATTGTGCCTAGGGACTCCCCCCAGAGGCTAGTGAGAACTAGCCCAAATGGAGAGGGGTTTGTTCAGTGAAAATTGGGGCCCTACTCTTTTAATTAGCGACGTTTTTTACCACTGTCATAACAGGTTTATCAGCTCAGATTGGAGGGTAAAAATTTGTGCTAAAAAATTGACATCGTTGTCAGTGAACGCAAGCCTTGGTGACAACGACATTGGTGAGTTTTTACTTTAATTTATTTATTTTTTCTAACTCACCTAGTGACTCCACAGGATACATGGACAACTCCATAGGGGAATTACACAATAATATCTTTCGGTTTTGATTCCCTCACAAGATCAAGTTTTGAGCATCAACAAACTTTAATATCTTTTTCTGGAACAAGACTTTTATTTTTCCAAGAACTCTTCTCAAATTGGGTAAGCATATCGAGTTCTTAGGTAAGCTATTTTTGACGAGCACTATGGTGAGTGTATCTTCTACATATTCATCTTTATTTTATTTTCATCTCGAGCTAGTTGTTGTGCTTTTTTCTATCTGAGACTAGCAATATGGATGTAGTTGTGAGGCCACCGGTAAGGTGAAGATTTTCTACTTTTGACCCACTAAGTTTGGTTGCATTCCCAGATTATCCTCATGAATTTCATGTATGTCAATGGCTTAAGAACATACCTTTGTTTTCAGGGAGGTTCGGAGAATCAGTTGAGGATCACTTGGATAAATTTTTGCAAGTGGTGGGCGATTTTAATGTGGAACATGAAGATGTGGTGATGAGGATGTTTGTGTCGACCCTCGAGTGGGAGGCATGAGCATGGTACAAGTCCCTTCTGGATGCTTCCATTAATGGATGGGATTCCTTCCAGGAGAAATTCAGTGAAAGATGGGCAAACACACATGACATTTTCTTCTTATGCACGGTTTTTTCAATTATTAAAAAGCATGAAAGTGAAACTGTTTGCCAATTTAACGCCCATTTTTTCAACTTTTACAATTGAATTCCTTATAGAGTAAGGCTTAATGAATATGTTTCTTTGATTTATTATCTTATGGCATTTGATGGTATGTTTGGTGTTTTTATCAGAAATGAAGACCTTCAAAATTTGGAGGAAGCGCAAGTTATTTCTATCAAGTTAGAAAGAAATCATCTTGCAACTTGTGAACTCTCTTTGATCCATGTATCAAACTAACTAATTGAGGAGGGTGATAGCTCGATTTTATATGATCCAAAGCCAATAGCTATACCAATTGAGTCACATGCCAAGTTCCAAGAATATGAAGGTGAATATTTGAATACTCAAGAGTGTTCATTGGTTCCTCCCATTAGTGAAGATGAAAAGTTTCAAGAGGAACCACATGCTAACCAAGTAGAGATCAATCAACAAGGGATTTCATATGTGCCCATCTTAGAAGAGGTTCCATCCTTTCCTATCAGATAAGTGGTTCAAGAGTAGCTTGATATGATACCATTACAACAACAAGGGCCATTGGTTCAACCAAAAGATGATGTCCCTTTCACTTTGACTAGTATTCTGCATCTCGATGTTGTTCTTCATGATCCTAAGATTGATCAAGGCTTGGATATTAGAGTTCACCATGACCCAATTGAGCTCATAATGATGGAGGTATTTTAGCAAGTTGGTGCTAAGAGTATCAGCTCTCATGCATTTGTGCTTATTACTGTTGAAATACCATGTTATAAGTCCCAACCAGCCTTTAATCAACTGGAACCCTTCAGTTATGGCTTCACCAAAAGGTACATCAAGGTAGTTTTGGGTCATATGAGATTTCATGGTGGGTCCCCTTGGAAGTTTGACTTTGTTGACCTCTTTCTTCGAACTGATCATTTGGCTGCATGGTTACATGATCATTTGAGTATGAGGATTTAATCATGGTAGCTTTGAGGTAAAAAAAAAATTGGGTCTAGGGTAGTTGTTTTTCCTTTCCTCATTATCATTTCAGTATTTCCTTCTTTCTGTTTTTTACATTTTTAGGATAGCAATCTACCTTTTCCTTGTAGTGTATTTTCCCTCCAGTTATCTACTTCAGTTTTTGCATAAATGTCACTGATTTTTTTCCTACTTATATTAGCATGTGGTCGAATCTTGTGTGTCTTTCCTTTTTGAATAAATGGTTTCCCATTACTGTTATTCCTAGGTCAAAATTTGTGTCTATCTTTCACATGTTGATCCTTTGTGTCTATCATTAGAGTGACACTGGATGGGGGTCTTGTTTTTCATTGTTCCTGAAGCATTGATCCATTAGCATGGATAGTTTGAGGAGACATAGGAGAGTCTTGAGTCATCTTATGTTGTGTCTCCTCATCTCTTATCATTGAGTTCTCTACTCTGAGTCAGTCAGCCCCCCCATCCATCATAGGGATATGGTACCTAATTCCTTCATCCTGGTCTTCTTGAGTTATCACTTTGCGCTGAGGGAAGAGAGACATCATTGCTCTTATTTTCAGCAGGTCATCTTGCATCAACTTCAACACATTATCTATATATGACCCAGAAGTAGATCACCTTGGTAGTCGTTAGCCTCATTGGTGGTTATTTCGCATCTGACAAGGTTGAATATCATTGGACCTTGATTGGATGATCTGTGTCACTGCTCAAATTAAAAACATCTTTCATAGTTTCAGGTTGTGCTCGTACCTTAGAACCTGTTATCCCTATTTTGTGGATAACGAAGGAGATGATGTCTCGAGGCACTCGGGTTGCAGATATGGAGTGTCCAGAGACTACATGACCAACATTACCCTTTTCACAAACGGAAAATCCAGTCACCACCACAGATGGACACAATTTTGAACATGGCATCCACCACATCAGTTGGCTTCCGGAAGGCAGTGGGCCTTGCTCCATGAGGTACAAGTCAGTATTGTGGTGAGCATCATTTCAATATTTAAGCCATTTGATTATGTTGTAACTTAGATTGCTCTAGAATTCATGATATATGTGTGGACATTATGCCTTTTTCCTTGCTTCACCTTGGTGGTTAACATTGTTCCCTCGTAAGTGGTTTTCCTTGGGGATGGGTTTGCTACTTGGAACTTCCTTAATGAACCATCATACCATTCCCGAACATACTTACCACTTTCCATCAGTATTCCCCTCCATTTCCTTATCTCTTGGGATTTTAGGGTGTATTGGCCCAAGAAGGGGTTGTCCCTCATTCTATGTGGAAAATGGGATAAATGCCCAGAGGGGTTGACGTTGGGTAAAATATAAATTCCTTGTATAAACCTTCCAGATGCTTCGCCCAGGGATCACCCAAGAAAGAAATAAAACGCTTATCTTTGAATAAAGAGGATCCACAATATAATAAAGAATGCTTAAAAGGGTAGTTGAAGGATAGGAGGTCTCATGAAGACCCGCCCTATCATGTCCATGAATATATAGTGGTATTACATTACCATCATCTGGTCACCAAACCAGAGTAATGGCTCTCAGTTGCATGGCTGACAGAAAGGGGGTCTCATCACGAGCCATCCTTCTCATTTCCATTAGGTTTTTGTGGGTGACATTGCCATCACCTGGTCACCATGCAAGGAAAGTGACCTTCAACCTCTCCTTATTCTATATTAAAATAAAATAAAGAAAAAAAGATAAAAGTAAATTGATGGGCTTGGAAAAAGTGCATTGCGGACGAAGGTACCACACACCCTCTACAAAGGCACCCATGAATGAGACACTACAACCCCTTGTATGTCATGATCCCTATGTCCATTGAGTCTTGACCTCGACCACTTCATCCACTTTACATGGCTTAGAGAGGGATATCTTGGAAACTCTCCTTGACCTAGGACAAGATCTACCCAATAGGACACCTCGTCATCCCTCCCATATTCAAGCTTGACAAGTCGCATAGTGTCTTTGAGTTGTTAATTGTTTGATATAGTGATCTTTGATACACATGCTTAGATGGCTTATTTATTGATTGGATTCACTTATCTTGATGTTATTACTTGAGATCCTTGGAGGGCATGCTCATTTTTCCTTGAAGGACCTAGATGGTGGATAGTTTTGGGACAACAAGCCTAGCTTGGGATTCCATGGGGATACAAGCCCAAAGGTTGGATGTCAGGGGCCCCCATGCCAGATGAGAAATATCAGACTTGGAATTCCTTGATGATGACTTGGACGACCTAGCCCAGCACTCACTTTCTAAATGATTTACTCAGGAGGTGAAAAACGTCCTATGTTTTAGCTTGACGTCATGCTTTTGGGGCTAAGCCATGGTGGTGAGATGCCACTCTTTCGATAAATGGATGTTTGAGGAGGAGAAAGGTCTTCACCATGATGAGAGTTCTTAGATGCTTGACATGTGGCCTTTGTAGGCCTACCCATGCTTCTCCAACACCAACAACTTCTTCAAAGTGGCAAAACATCCCCTAAATGGGTGACGTCCTCCTAAATTAGGGTTTTATTTGTGAAAAAAGTGAAATTTTAAGTGAATTGTTTAATATTATTTTGTTCAGGGTGAAAGATTAGGGTTTTTGACCCCTAATATTGTGGTTTACTCCTTAATTTGTGGACAAACTATGTTAGCTACATTTTATGTAAATAGAGATCATAAGATCTCATTTTAAACATAACTCTCCCTCTTGTGAGAGGACTTGGTCTGAAATTTCCAGTTATCTTTGGCTCTTTTATCTCTTTAGAACTTGTTATGGTTATATCTTAATGTTATGGTTGATGGGAGTGATGTGCTAGACTTAGAAGGCTTATCTCTTTCTATTGTGGTGGATTATCTTGGCATTTTTCCTTGAATTGGTATGGTTTTACTCTCTTTCTATCATTTGTTTCAATTCAAGGTTATTGTGCTAGGAACTAGGTGGGAAGTATAATGGCACACAACCCCACCATATTCTTCATCACTTCATGCTTCATCTTATTTATTTAACAAGGGTTTGCTAAGATAAGTATAAGGGCATACACCCTCTTATCTTAAACCCTAGCTAGAGAAACTTGCCTTGGGAAGTAAAAGGGCTTACACCCCCATGGAGGTAGTTTCTCTAGCTCTTTCTTTTCATGACCCCATTAATCCAATAGTAAAGGCACTAGTCATTTATTATTGCATTGGAGAAATAAAATATTGCATTGGGAAATGTGAATTTTGGTCATTTTCACTTCTTGCAAAGTGGATTGTATTCCTTGTGCCTTGGGCACCTCACATCCACTAGGGCATCCCCATAAAGGGGGAACTTCTTGCTATTTTTACAAAGTTGCATATTTATCCATTAGGGATGTAGAAACCCTAACTTATTTGCTTGAATAACTCTATTATCAACCATTGGATTTTGCTCAAAGTTTGCACACTTACTCTCCTTGGCCTAGCACACTTTTTGGCAAAGTTTGAGGAGATTTCAGTGGCTTATTTTCTTTATGTAATACATGGAATGTTACAGCTATAAGGCTGATATAATTTTCTGCAGACAAGTGTTTACAACAACCTTATCTTTTTATGCTAGAATATTGGTTTCTAATCTTGAGTTTAGCTAGTCATTTACTAGTCTTTCTCTTGTACTTTCTACTTGATTTGTAGCAGTTATTGAGCAGCTTATAATACCCTTTACTTGTTGATATACAATTTTATCTATCGGTGAAAATTATGGACAAAAATCTTAACTTGTTGATCCAACTAACATATATCATTGCAAAGTATCTTTTTTTGTGTCTCGGGTAGGTACAATAATCCGAAGAAGTACTATACATGTCAGGCAACAATTGCTTGACTTACAAGGCATATTTTCCCACCTTTCATTCCAGTTAGAATTGACCTCTAGGGGCTTTACTTCCATCTCCCTCCATCTCCATCTCAATCCCCCTAGGGTCATCGGGATCGCCTCCCTCGAGTGACCTAGTCACCCTTGAAGTGTGGGACCTACATCAAGGTGACATTGGGTGTAGGATTCCCAAGTTGT
This sequence comes from Picea engelmannii, assembly GCA_009831015.1. Classification (NCBI taxonomy): domain Eukaryota; kingdom Viridiplantae; phylum Streptophyta; class Pinopsida; order Pinales; family Pinaceae; genus Picea; species Picea engelmannii. Next base: position 11,177 of record ML799239.1, read on the forward strand.
ATCACTTGATTTGTGGTTGGGTTTGGATTTTTCCAACCTACAACTTGCGCTATAAAATTTTGGCTTCGTTGTCAAGGAATATTTTGAATTTTCTTTTACCCTAATGACACTTTGGTAAACTATCCCAAAGCCTTTACCATAGCTTGTCTGGCGACTCCACCTTAGGGACGTTTCATTTCCCCTTTTCTTGATGAGCTCATCTTGAATCCCATCTGGAGACTCTACCTTCCGAGAACCCACTTTTCCCTTTTTCCCCTTTCATCCTTTGATGAGCCTTGAGCTCATTTGGTGACTCCATTGAGGTTTTACCCTAATTGATGGAACCATGGCCTCACAGAACTTGCCATGGGCATGCCATAATGTGTACCCTTATCTTGATGTTTAGAATGTCCCTGGCTATCCAAATAATTTTCCAACAGAATGGAGAGCAAGTTGTCCCAAATTTGATGGTGATCCAGCTCTAGCAATCACCCATGTCATGAATTATAAGAAGTATGCATTGAGCTTAAAAGTGTTACATGAAGATGTGCTGATGAAATTTTTTGTGTCTTCACTAGAATCAAATCAAAAGGATTGGATTGCATACTCATGTGATCCAAAAAGCATCCCTTATTCTGCAAATCTCATTGAAGAATTTCTTAGGCAATATCGACCAGCTACTCAATATTTGCAAGATACTTTCCAAGAGTTCAAACACAATCTTTGCCAAGAAGGTTTTCTAATCGATGATGAGACCATATATGAAGAAAAGATTGAAGAAGATCCTGATGAAGAAGATCTGGATGAGACATATGATGAAGATGAAGTATCTTCTCTTCCAATTGATGAGGACATCCAGACCTCTTCTCCTCCTGCACATCAAGAAGAGAACATGATGAGTTATAATCCTTTTGATAACTTTGATGATGCTTTGTTCCATGACTGTGGAAATTAAGAAAACTTCCAAAAGGATCTTCATGAAGTTTCTCTTGCAAAAGGACTGAATGAGACATTGTCCTCTACTGTCCCTTTCGAACAAGATGAATTTATACAGTGTTGTGAAGAAGTAATCAGCTTCTATGATGCAGATGAAATCATAGAACAACCCCCAGATATAGTTCACGATCATATTGATGATTTCATACAGATTGGGAGATGAAGATGGGATTTGGTTTGTTTCATTTTTTACGGAGATCCTATCTACGACATTGAAGGAACATATGGGATAAAGGATACAGAAAGCATATCTTCAGAGGATTTCTTTTTACAACCAGATGGTCCATATATGTGCCAACCCGATGATATGGTTATATATTTGTTCCATCCATTCGAGGACGACCTGACACAGCTTTTTTAGGATAATTTTCAACCACCATACTCACATTTTGATATACACCAGGTCGTGGCCTGCCCAAAGCAATATGAGTTTTGTACTACCAAACGGAAGTACTTTCATGTTGAGACTTTGGGCAAGTATTTGCAAACAAAGAAGAGATGTTTCCTGAGTCCAGTAGAGGATTTTTTATCTAACGTTGTGCCTTACCCCGTTTCCTCTTTTGTTGGAAATCATAGGGTTTTCTTTGGATCTCTTGTCCTTTATTAGCCTCCAGGGAGAAGTGATCTTCTAAGTGAAGATGAAGACGATTCGTCATCTATGTATAGTAGCCCCCTTCAGATATGGATTGATCAGTCTTGTGGCTACACTTTCAGGCAGGATGATAGGGATGATGGTTTCTCTTTCCAGTAGGATTTCCTCCCTCCCACCCATATTGATGAGTTTTATTTCATGATCAATTATATATGTGTTTATACTCATGATTATTATGTGTTTAACTTATCTTTTTTGTATTATATTATTAAGCACAGGGGGAGATACTTTGATGAGATGATCAAATGGTTGCACTAGTTGTATGACTTCACCTGACATCATCTAGCATATGACTTCTTCAGGGCCCGTTCCCTGGGTAAGTAGGTAATTCATTTTGATTCCATGCATTTGCATCTTGATTTATCATGCTAGTTTAGATGCATATCATTTTCATTTTACTCTACTTGCATATTGATTTCATGTTTAGTTTAGAATTATTTTTAAAACAAAATGTCAAAAAATTATTTTTCTAGTTTAGTGGGTTTTGTTTATCATCATATGAGAACAAGGATGAGTAGGCCATCTTGCACTTGACAATTTGATGTTTCCTTGCAGGCACAAATCTACCAAGAGATTTTGTGGTTCTCATGCACTCTACGGAAAGAACATATCCCCAAGTAGGAGCCAAATGTTATCCCCATTTTGTGGATAACTAAGGAGATGATGTCTTGAGGCCCTCAGGTTGCAGATATGGAGTGTTAAGAGACTACATGACTAGTAGTACCCTTTGCACAGATGGAAAACCCACTCACTACCAGAGATGGTCACAGTTTTTCACATGGAATCCACCACATCAGTCGGATTTCGGAAGGCAGTGGGCCTTGCTCCATGAGGTACAAGTCAGTATTATGTTGAGCATCATTTCAATATTTAAGTCATTTGATTATGTTGTATCTTAGATTTCTCTAGATTTCATGATATATGCTTGGACATTATTCATTTTTCCTTGCTTCACCTTTGTGGTTAACATTGTGCCCTAGTAAGTGGTTTTCCTTGGGGATGGGTTTGCTACTGGGAACTCCCTTAATGAGTAATCACACCATTCCCAACCATACTTACCATGTTCCATCATTACTCCCCTCCATTTCCTTATCTCTTGGGATTTTAGGGTGTATTGACCCACAAAGGGGTTGTCCCTCATTCTATGGAAAGAAGGGGATAAAGGCCCAAAGGGATTGATGTTGGGTAAAAAATAAAATCCTTGTATAAACCTTCCATATGCTTCACCTAGGGATCACCCAAGAAAGCAATAAAATGCTTATCTTTGAATAAAGAGGACCCACAATATAATAAAGAATGCTTAAAAGATTAGTTGAAGGATATGAGGTCTCATCACAACCCAGCCTATCACATCCATGAATATCTAGTGGTATGACATTACCATCATCTAGCCACTAAACCAGGGTAATAGCTCTCATTTGCATCGCTGAGAGAAAGGGGGTCTAATCACGAGCCAACCTTCTCATTTCCATTAGGTGTATTTGGGTGACATTGCCATCACCTGGTCACCACGCCAAGGAAGTGACCTTCAGCCTATCATTATGTTATATTAAAATAAAATAAAGAAAGAAAGATAAAAGGAAATTGATGGGCTTGGAAAAAGTGCATTGCAAACAAAGGTACCACACACCCTCTACAAAGGCACCCATGAATGAGACACTACGACCCCTTGTATGTCATGATCCCTATTCCTACTGAGTCTTTACCCTGACCACTTCATCCACTTTAAATGGCTTAGAGAGGGATATTTTTGAAACTCTCCTTGACCTAGGGAAAGATCTACCCAATAGGACACCTTGTCAACCCTCCCATATTCAAGCTTGACAAGTTGCATAGTGTCTTTGAGTTGTTAATTGTTTGATATAGTGATATTTGATTCACATGCTTAGATGGCTTATTTATTGACTGGATGCACTTATCATTATGTTATGACTTGATATCCTTTGAGGGCATGCTCATTTGTCTTTGCAGGACCTAGTTGGTGGACAGTTTTGGGAGAATAAGCCTAGCTTGGGCTTCCATGGGGATACAAACCCAGAGGTTGGATTTTAGGGGGGCCACATTTCGGATGAGAAATATCACACTTGGAAGGCCTTCATGATAACTTGGACAACCTATCCTATCCCTCACTTACCAAATGATTTTCCCAGGAGGGGAAAAACATCCTATTTTTGAGCTTGACGTCATGCTTTTGGGGCGAGGGCATGGTGGTGAGATGCCACTCTTTTGACACATGGATGTTTGAGGAGGAGAAAGGTATTCACAATTATGAGAGTGCTTAGATGCTTGTCATGTGTCCTTTGGAGGCCTACCCATGCTTCTCCAACACCAACAACTTCCTCAAAGTGGCAAAACATCCCCTAAAGTGGTGACATCCTCCTAAATTAGGGTTTTATTTGTGCAAAAAGTGAAATTTTTAATATTACTTTGCTAAGGGGGAAATATTAGGGTTGTTGACCCCTAATATTGTGGTTTACTCCTTAATTTGTGGACAAACTATGTTAGCTGCATTTTATGTAAATAGAGATCATAAGATCTCATTTTAAACATAACTCTCCCTCTTGTGAGAGGACTTGATCTGAAATTTTTGGCTATCTTTGGCTCTTTTATCTCTTTAGCACTTGTTATGGTTATCTCTTAATGTTATGGTTGATGGGAGTGATGTGCTAGCCTTTGAAGGATTATCTCTTGCTATTGTGGTGGATTATCTTGGCATTTTCCCTTGAATTGGTATGGTTTTACTCTCTTTTTATCATTTGTTTCAAGTCAAGGTTATTGTGCTAGGAACTAGGTGGGAAGTATAAGGGAACACACCCCCACCATAGTCTTTATCACTTTATGCTTCATCTTATTGCTTTAACAAGGGTTTGCTAAGAGAAGTATAAGGGCATAGACCCTCTTAGCTTAAACCCTAGCTAGAGAAACTTGCCTTTGGAAGTAAAAGGGATTACACCCCCAAGGAGGTAGTTTCTCTAGATCTTTCTTTTCATGATCCCATTAACCCAATAGTAAAGGCATTAGTCATTTATTATTGCATTGGAGAAATAAAATATTGCATTGGGAAATGTGAATTTCGGTCAATTTTACTTCTTGCAAAGTGGATTGTATTCCTTGTGCCTTGGGCACCTCACAACCACTAGGGTGTCCCCATCAAGGGGGCACTTCTTGCCGCTATTAAAAAGTTTTATCTTCAACAATTAGGGCTACAGAAACCCGAACTCATTTGCTTGAATAACTCTCTTATCAACCATTGGATTTTGCTGAAAGTTTGTACACTTACTCTCCTTGGCCTAGTGCACTTTTTGGAAAAGTTTGAGGAGATTTTAGTGTATGATTTTATTGGTGTACTCCATTGAATGTTACAGACATAAGGCTGATATAATTTTTTGTAGACAAGTGTTTACAACAGCCTTATATTTTTATGCTAGAATATTGGTTTCTCATCTTGAGTTTAGCTAGTCATTTACTAGTCTTTCTCTTATACTTTCTACTTGATCTCTAGCATTTATTGAGAAACTTATAATTCCATTTACTTGATGATATACATTGTTATCTATTGATGAAAATTAGGGACATAAATCTTAACTTGCTGATCCAACTAACATATATCATTGCAAAGTGTCTTTTCTTGTGTCTCGGGCAGGTACAATCATCTGGAAAAGTACTATACAAGTGGAGAAAAAATTACTTGACTTACAAGGCATATTTTTCCACCTTTCATTCCACTTAGAATTGACCTCTATGGGCTTCACTTCCATCTCCCTCCATATCCATCTCAATCCCCCTAGGGTCACTGAGATCGCCTCCCTAGAGTAACCTAGTCACCCTTGAAGTGTGGGACCTACATTGAGGTGACATTGGGTGTACGATTCTCAAGTTGTGGCACTTGATTTATGGTTGGTTTGGGATTTTCCCAACCTACAACTTGTGCTATAAAATGACCCATTGACATTATTGGTGGTGTTCCTTCGCACTTCAGAGGTGTTTATATTATTGACATCTGATGAAGTGACTCTCTCCTTATGTCGACATCAACACATTTACCACGGGGAGGAGCGTACATTATTGGGTGGTAAAAAATAACGGATTTGGATGAGACCCCTTGATTTTCATTTTTCAATGGAAGATTATATAGTTTGACTCCATGGCCCATTGGAAAGGCTTTGGTACTACAGGTCAGCTTACAGGGCCTTTTTATCCTTCCACACAGTTACATGGGTATTCTTGGTACAAATTCCTTAGTTCACAGAGCATCATTGGTACATCGTAAAGAGTTCTCACAGGACATCAGTTTGATTATATGGACACAAAGATTCTTATGGTTCTGGACATCCCACAGGGGGATCCTGTCCCCTTGAGTCGCCATTGTTAACCCCTAGATTTTCACCCTTGAAAATATTGAGGGTTAAGAGCCAGCATGCAGAAATTTGGGTTGCACACTGATATTTTCCCAGAGTTTAGCACTTATGTTGAGAAGGAGGTTGGTTCCCACATGAGGCAGGTTTTTTAGCAGGTTGAGCACCAGGGCTCGCATGTCGATTCTGATTACGGATTCAGATTCCTTGCGAAAAATTGAATTCAATGAGTTTAATATCATGGACATGCAAAGAATTTATATTTTTAGTAGTAGACACATGATGGTGCTCTCCTAGTCATGTTGAGAAATTGTGGAAAGTTTAGGTCAGTTTCAACATGTTCCAAATTTTTGGGACCGGATGCATATTTTTAGAAACTGCTATATTTAGCAAGTCCAATCATCATCCATGCAATTCCAAGTGGCATCCTCAGAGGTCGACATGTGGCATATCTACGAAATGATGTGGCCTGCACATAAGCTAGGGCACATATTTCCAAATATTCGAGCATGTGATAATTAAATAATGATGAGAGAAGGGGTCGCATGAGTTTAGTCGTATCGTCAACATCGTGCTTGAGTTAAACTGGACTTCACTCATGTGGCAGTGAAATATATCATTCACCTACCCCCTCACTCCAGTTGACTTGGGCGCTTTTCTCACTCTCACTTCCACTCATCCTCTCTTCCTCAATGTGCCTTCTCCTCTCTCATGCATGTGGACGCATTGCTAGTTAATCGACAACATGTCTTGGTTACTTGGAAATGAAGTTATGTTTAGCCTCTCTCACTTAACTCGCCACTCACTCCATTCATGTGTTCATAAACAAGTATGGTGCATTCACTCGCTCCTTTCCATGCATTCAAACTCACTCACACTCATGTATCTCACTACTCCTCTGCCACATCCACTCAAACTTTGCTTTTTCCTTTTCACATGCTTCCATCATGTGCCTAGCTCCTATTCATGGCCTCGCATGCATCCTCTCTTCTTCCCTTGGGATGTGAGCCCTCACTAGCTATATATTGGATGCTTGTCATTGGTTATTTTGTCGATTCTTAGCAAGATTAGCATAGTCTCTCTCTCTCTCTCTCTCTCTCTCTCTCTCTCTCTCTCTAATCGTATTGTTGATATTATGGTAGTTGCGGGAGGTATTTACCTCCATGTGTAAACCTGACAAGAATATAATATTTCGGGAAGCAAGAAGAAACCCTAATTAGTTGGCTAATAACCCTAGAAGACAAGTCAGCTCAAAAGGATAATTTGCATTAGGTTATTAGCCTCCAAGAGAAGAAGTTAGCTAAGGAAATATTATATACTAAGTAAATTGGCACCCAAAATAAGAAGTCGGCCCAGGCGGTTTGCCAGAATTATTATAAATACAGGAGACCAATCTTCATTCTGGCAAGTATTCTCAGAACTACAGAAGCAACACTTGTGCGCACTGCAGGTGGCCTGTTTATGCGCAAGTTTGGAGGAGAGTTGTTGTTGCAGCTGTTGTAGCTAGCAAATTTTGGTTGTGGCTTGGACTCTCTCTTGGTTATGGTTTGGACTCTATGATCATCTCTTGTTACTCTTGATGCGCTATCCTTGGAGAAAGGTGTGCCACCTTTGTTTGGCTATCTAGCCTAGGGTTTGCTTCCAGAATGATTCTTTGTCAAGGTTAAGGTGCTCGGGGGTGGCTTCGACCTATGGTTGGGTGACAATATTGCTATATTTTCTATGGTTAAATGATAACATCCATTACTTTCTAACAGGTTATGGGCCCACACTATCTTCGGACAGTCTAACCGTTGGAAGATAGATTGGGAGGATTTGCTCAGTTGCAGTTGCAGTTGCAGCCAATTTTTGATGCAGCAATGAAACCCTAACCCTCTTGTTGAGGCACCTTAAGTGAAGGGATTGACCTAATTTCTAGATAGACTAGTGTGCCCTAGCCTAGCGCACCTCCTGGTACTCTCAGCAAGCTAAGACGTCAAGTTTGAGTTTTTGGTCAAATCTAGGATTGACCAAGTCAAAGCAGCCATGACTTACTCTATGAAGTCAGAAAAAATGTTAGAAGGGGATTCTAACTTTAGAGCATGGAAGACAAGGATTGATCTCATCCTTGCCAAGAATAAAGTGTTGGATATCATGAAAGGAAATATTGTGGAGCCAGAGTTTGAAGAAGGAAAAGAGAAGGAACAACAGAACATTGCAGTTATGGAGAAGTTCAAATACAATGACATCAATGCCGTGAGTATCATAGTGAATTATATAAAAGACCACTTGATACCCTACATCTCACATCTTGGTTCGTCTAAGAATATGTATGATGCCCTAACAAACCTCTTCTCAGTCAGAAACATTGGACAAGTAATGAGTCTGAAGAATGAGCTCCGTGACATGAAGATGAATGATGATGACAACATAACATCATACTTTGTGAGAAT
>ML799239.1:28088-46799 GCA_009831015.1 Picea engelmannii
TGAGGTTAAAACTCAACGGTTTTACCTTCACCTGAATGAGTGATTTGATACACTGATAGAGACTTACAACAAACACTTGGAACACATAATACATCATTGAAATGACCATTTTCTACTTGAACTATTCCAGATCCTACAACACTAAGAGATCTATTATCACCAACAAATATTTTATTGGTGTTACATTGATTTAAAACAGAAAATATGTATTTATCCTTAGCCATATGATAAGATGCTCCAGAATCAATAAGCCACTCATAAAAGAAGTAGAAGTTGTATTGAAGGAGAAACCAGAAGCAGAAAGTGCATGTCCATGAGAAGAAGAAGAAGAAGTAGAACCAATATTGATATTGTACTTCTTCATCGTTGTTTCTAAAGCCGACATGTTCTTGAAACATTTGGACTCATTATGACCATCTTTATCACAAAAGTTACAATGTCTGTCAATCTTCCTTTTTTTTATGTTTTGCTCATTTGTCGCCATTAGGAGCAGAAGTTGTCTGAGTGAGTTTGGGACCCTTATGTTGCTTGTTGTTGTGGCAAGGATGTTGCTTCTTGGGATTCTTGGGTTTATCTTTCTGATGGATGACTAAGGCTTTGTTGGAGGTATCTGTAGTGTTGATCACTCCAAGTTGTACAAGTTTGTCTTGCTCTCTAATCAAAGCATCACAAAATGACTCAAGAGTGAGTTTTTTATAAGTTGTCCCTAGAGCCTCTTTCATGGCATAAAAGGTAGATACAAACACAAAATATGCACTACCTAGCGTAGAAAGAATAAGATAGATGCAACGCTCTTCATCCATCTTTATCTTACATTCTCCACATAAAATTCTGAGTGTTTTAAACATAGATATATAGTCTTCAATGCAAGAAAAATCAGTTGGACTTAAAGTCAGTGCTTGATTTTCTAATTGTTGTGCTCGAATAATATTGTGTTTACCAAACACAAATTCAATCTTTTCCCCAGCTTCATCGGTTTTATCAATTTGTTGAAGGTGGAACTTTAAATCATGAAAGATTGACATTTTGATTAGTCCACGTGCTTCGTCATTCCTATTAGCCCATTTGAATTTCTTATCAGCATCAATAGGTTTTGTTTTATTTCCCAAGATAATCCGATACAAGCCTTTACTTCTTAATAAATCTTCCATATGAGATTTCCATTGGAAGTAGTTTGTGTTGGTAAGCAAAAGATTACTTGAATAAGTCATATTAAATATGTAGATACTATGGATTTAAAAACTGAAACTGATGATCTGGATGGAAAAATCTCAAAAATTTAGGCGGTTTAAAAAAAAAAACAACAGTGAAAACAGACTTCGGATGTGAAAGTTATGCCCTTTTAAAAAAAAAACATAAACGGTAACCAAATGACCACGTGATGGTGTAAGTTGTTTTATGAAGTGACCCACTTTGATAAAAATAAATGGGGATCACTTTTACAATAAAGTTACTTTATAAAAGAAAAGTTGCATGCAAAATAAATAACTCTAAAAGCTACTTATAGAGATTCACTTTTATACTTGAAGTGAAATACACTTTACAATGGAGCATGAACTTTTCAAAAAAATGTAACAAAAAGAAAGACTTGAACTCAAGACTTCTTACTTAATAAGGAAACTTTTAACTAAGTGGGCTAGCAAAATATATTGTAGATTGTTTAGCAAGAGGATTGGGGGTGTTGTTGTTGAAGATGGCCTTGGAGAACGTGATAAAAAAAAACTATTTTCACACAAGAAAAAAATTTCGATATCGATGATAACAAAGGTTAGATCTCGGTTAGCTTACCCGGAAAATGCACATTTTCCTGTGTCTCTGATTTGCCTAAATCGCACAGGGTACGGGGCAAAGAGCATACACAAATCTAAAAGAGTAGCAACTTGAAAACAAACAATATAAAACCGAAATAATACTCTGCAAAAAAATTTAAAAATGACGTATTCAGGCTTTATACCTTCGGATCTAGCTGAAATGGTCGTATCTTGGGCAAACGGAAACATTTTCGAGTGAAACAAAAAGCGTTCATGAATGAATCGAGTGCTCCAAACGCAATGGAATAGTCTTCTCAGCCCAAAAATGTACGAAAATGATAGACAACAGAGATGAGACAACTCAGCTTCACGATCTCGATCTACAACATGAGCGAGTCTTCAAACAAGCTATGATACCATGTTCGACAACACAGATATTCCAACAGAGGAAGAACACCTTCAGAAACCACTCACACAACCAGATCAAAGATCAACACAACGATGTTTTGACGTGGTAAAACCCTACGGGGAAACATCCACGACCCCAAAGAACGCGGCCACTTCGAGCAGTTTATTAATGCAAAAGAAAAATATTACAAAGAGATTTTACAAGAGAGTTTATCACAATCAATCATCAACAAATGATCATCCATGCTATTTAAATAGAAATCATGGACCAATCGAGTGTTAAGCCATGAATCAATGGTCATTAAGATCGAGGAGAATATGAACCGTCGGATCACTCTATGTCGAGAACATATAGTGACCATTGAATTTTCTAACTACAAATGCATATTAATGCATACTAAAGAAACACACTTTTACCTAACGACACATTAGACCAAGTAGATCTTAACTAACTTCTAAGTGTCTAAATATCCTAACACATTGTGCCTAGGGACTCCCCCTAGAGGCTAGTGAGCAATAGCCCAAACAGAAAGGGGTTTGGTCAGTGACAATTGGGGCCCTACTTCTTTAATTAGCCAAGTTTTTTACCGTTGTCATAACAGGTTTATCAACTCAGATTGGAAGGTAGAAATTTGTGCTAACATGGCCTCATTCTCATTGTATTGTTTATTGTTCCATATTTTAACAAAACATCTAGGTGTGGGATATTGAAAAACAACATATGAAGTGGAAAATTTTATAGCAACCATACAGACTACAGTGTCCATGGTAACTCCATAGTGAGTGCACTTTCTTTATATTTGCATTTCATAACTGAGAAGAAAAGAGAAAGGCAATGCCTCAACATCTAGCTAAGTTTTTCTTGTATTGGGTTTTCCAAGGGTACATCTTGTGTTCATTGCATGGATGGTATGTTATTCTTTCATTTCAATTTCACTTTATTTCAATATTTTGTACGCTAAGTAGTAATATTAAATCTGAAATCTAAGTAAAATATTGCAGAATAATGTAAAATTTTTGTGATGAATAATTCAAGTGAAATATCCTCAGAAAGTATATTTTATTTTATTTCTGCTAGTTTAGGTTTCTTGTCTACTATCATTTTATTTTGTTTTTAGAGATGCTACACCTTCTAAATCCTAAATGAGCCCCACCCTTTGCTCTTCCCAACTATTAAGAATGAAATTTAGTATAGCCTTAGTTAATTCTCACATGTAATTATATCTATAGTAAATCATTTTAAAAATATTTTGTTACTATTAATATTCTTTGAATTCAAAGTTTATCTTGATATCATTATCTTCCTTGCCTAAAGTTCTAATACGGTAATCAATCTGCACCACTTGGTGAAAGTATAATTGATTTAATATAGCACTACATAGTTAGACTACACAACATAGTAGAGTAGCATGCCCAAATTCGAGAATTTAATCAAAGTTTTTTTTTTCCACAGAAAATCGCTCATTATATTAATATATAATCTGTTCTCTTGACAAAGTATACAAATCTTGCTCAAAGCAGTTCTAGTCCATAGACCAGGTACTAAAAGCATATTCTACCACTGACCCAACATTATCAGGAAAAAATGACAGAGATGAAATCCAGCACRCATGCTGCAAAAAGAGATTCAAAAAAAAAAAWTTGCTCGCCCCCAAAGGACCTCAAAGTGTTGAACAAACACCGCATGCCCCAAAGKACCTCAAAGTGTTTCCCAAAAACACCGCACACCCCAGTGAARACCTCAAAGCTCTGGCCCAAAYCTCTCTTGCCAAAGARAAAGAACGACAACAAATGAAAACAATAATGCAGAAAAGTACGGACGACGAGAGATAGCAGRAACACAAATGARGATTTGTCGCAGAGMCCTCCGGGGCCGTCKACCGTTGTTGCCCCGCTCGCTCTGATGAAGCACAAATCCGAGCCACTGATCCCACCAGGGCCGCCGACCGCCTTGCTGCGCCGCGTGCCCTTGTTGTAGCTCACTCCGCCTACCACACCCCCCTMGCACACGCCTGTCCATCTCCTCGCAGAGGCCCTCTCGCCCTTGTMCACGCGCTCGCCCATCTCGCCGCAACTTGCTCACCCTTCTCATCGCTATTTCCTGGGCTGCAACTAGCGAAACCCTAACCGCAGCCCAAGCATCCTGCTACCTACTGGAAACCCTTTCGCCRCTACTTTCCTCACCGATACACTCAAWTTTTWTTTTTTTTGGGTGTGGTTTAATATAGAACCTACAACATGCACCCAAGGCTTGATATCAATTTCTTGTTAAACCACATGCGTGTTTTCCTTGCCTCAGTCCTTTATTACCTAACTCCCCATTTTTTAGAGTTCATTGACATCCTATATAACATGTAAGCAAATGGAGTTACGTGAAATACATGAACATTTTAATAGACTCTGCAATTCCTAGCATTGCTTAATTTTCAAGTTAAGAGCCCAGCATATGTATTTCATCACTTTACTGGACTTTGAATTTGACAAAACTTTGCTGAACAAAATCGAAATGGTGTTCTATCACTCCTGTAGTTTCGACCTCTCTATATTAGTCTTGCATTGATACCCTGATGCCGTAGCCAAAAAAATTATAAAACATCTCAGTCCTCGCACTAGATGTTGAAACATTCTTTTGTTAAGCAAAACAAATTGATTGGTATTTATATGTAAATTAAAGTCCAGTGACAAGTCAATAATAGGTAAAAGCGATTGCTTACATTGAGATCCTTACTGCTCTTCATATATGATGGGCGGATGAGAGATACGAGTTATTGTTCCTCAAATTTAAACAGAAATGTTTAGTAACACCATTAATTTAAAGCTTTATGATGCGTAATACATTTCGAAAGAGCTATTTTAAAACCTTTACATAACCATTTGCGGAAGCAAACCCAGAGAGGGTAAGCCATCATGTCCCCTGCACTTACAAAAGCCTGTGAGGATGTTAGGGTGCTTAATCTGACTACTTTTGGAAACAACCTCAGTACAGATGTTAAATAGTTCCAGATAATCATAGGGTGTCAATATCGTCCCTTATTTGAAGGAATACACATGGGATACTATCCAATTTACACAACGTCCAGCCTCAGTTGTATCTAATTGCAGCAACAGCACTCATCTCGGACAAAGAATGAGATAATGTTATATCAAAATTTGGATTGCACAAATGGTCATGACTGTATACAGTATACTCACAATTAATGTACAACTTTGAAAGTAACTGCACTCGGGATGTCACAATTCAAAGTTTCTTCTATTAATTAGTTAAAGTTCATTTAAGAGCATGTGTTCTGTCTCCCCTGTCTCTTGACCCAGCAATCTCTTTTCATCATCATCATTTTGTTCATGAGTTTGAACACTTGAATAATCGGGTGAATCAAGAGTGTCCATTCTGATCTGCTGCATCTCCAATTCCAACAGAGATTCAAGATGGGCTCTATCACGATCTTTGGGATAAGTCCAATAAAGAAATGTGTAAATGAGACAGCAAAGAGCCAATGGAATACCAATGGACGTATACAGTGCCTTTGCCAATGAAGCAGCATTTTCCCTATCTGTTTCTATTTCAACAGCTTTAGTAGAGCCTTCAGGAATAGGTTTGTATCCATAAACATGTTGAGAAAGAATGCCAACAACTGCCGGAGCAAATGATGACAGTATTGATTCAAAGGACCGGTCTAAAGCATAGATGCTTGTTCTTTGCCTCTCAGGAACAATTTCAGCAAATATAGGGCTGCAAAAAGAAGGAACAGACACATAAATTTGATAGAAGTTACCTTGAAAGATATAAATAATGTCTAATAAAGGCCTAACTGAAAATAAGTTTTCAACTCAATATATCAAGATATAAATACATTAAAAAGGCCATCTCAGAACAAGCTTTCAACTTGATATCGCACACTACTTACTTATTGGTGGCAGGACCATTCCATGATATTGAAAATCCAATGATAAAAAACATTAGTCCATGTACTAGCCCAGTAGATGGATCATCAGGCAAAACTAACAACAAAACTGCTGCCAAAGGGATACCCAAACCAGAACTTATTTGGGCAAGAATGATCCTGCCAGCGTTTGGAAAGTGCCTAGAAAGAGTGTCACCCATCTTCCCACCAAATAATCCACCCAAGGAACCAGCAACGACAAAAAGACCCATCAGGAATGCTGTCTGTTTATGGGAGAACCCAATGAGTTCCAACCACAATGGCACAAAAGACAGCGCTGACCAAGGAAATGATCCTACAGCACCTTGAGCTACAATAATCTGAAATGTCCGAATTCGCATTACTCCCCTTGCTTCCACAATAAGAGCCTTCAGATCTGACCATAGTGGTGAGATGCCTTTCAGCTCGCTATTTTCTCTGAATGGTTTAATAAGCCGTACCATGTTATAAAGTTTTGTAATATGTAAGGAATGTTTAACATTAAGAAAACACTACAAAACAAGCAATGAACTAGTTTTAATTGATGCATCATTTGGTAGCTTCAAAAGAAGGAAAACACATGCCGACTCCTACAACTTATTTTCTCACTTATTTTGCCAACCCATCCACCCCCATTCGTTGGCCGTCTTTCATTCCTTTTTTCTTAGCCATAAAAGTATTTACTGAAATTTTCCGTTCAACCAAATAAAAACACAAATCTAATTATCCCAAAACAAGGAAGAGAAAGTTAATGTTCAAATTAGCAACAAACATATCTTTTCACGCCCACATGCTCTCCAAGAAGATGAAGAAAAACTTCTGGAAGCAAATATAGCATGCAAAACAGCAAAAGCAAGGTCGTATCATATACTGAAATATACATTCCAGGCTTCTTGTCAGATTTTCTGTTACTACGATTGTAAGGTACAAATACTTACAAAGTTGGCATTGAACCATTTGAAAACCGTGGGTCTGTTGCAAAAACACGAACCAAAATTCCAACCACGACACTGACTGCTGCAACTAGGTGAAAAGAAACTCTCCAGCCAGGAATTCCCATTACTGTTGTTGCAGCGAGCAATACAGAAAAAAGACCACCTAATATGGACCCAACGTTCCCTGTAAGTTGTAGCCAACCAAATGCCAATCCACGGTTTCCCTTATCTGTTGAATCAGCAACAAGAGACTGGATGGCAGGCACTACTATTGCAAGTCCAATGCCATTCAATGCTCTTGATACTGCAATCTGTAAATTCCAAGCAATTAGATTTTAATACTTTATCATCAACTAACATAAGCAAAAAGATAAATTCTATTTTCTAAATTGCTTACTTAAAAACTACCACTAATAATGCTTCTGGAAGCATTGTTTAATAGATTACCGTGATCAGGGTCTCTAAGGAGATAAATGACTGAAATCTAGTACTGCTGAACTGGCATGGCACATGTGGTATTAAACATAGTCAAGACAAAGTTCGCCATCATGCACTAGCTACACCGGCGTCAAAAGATGTTGAATTTCAAAGATTTATGAAATCTTGGTCTGATGTACATACATTGGAAGTACAAGAAGAATATAATTCCATACAGTATCCCTCTCATCCAAAAGTATCAGCCAAACTAAAAGAGATCATGTAATGCGAGATTCTTCATATGCAAAATGAACAATATCAAAGAAATAACATCTACAATAGCTAACAAGAAAAGAGTAAGAGTAATTGAACATGCAAAATGAAAAACCCGATATTGATATTGGAATTGATAGCAATGTTCACAGTGCCACTTCAAGGGGTCAACCTCCAAAAGTTGGAGCTCCAATAAAATGTAAAATACTTCACACCTCTTACATAGCTCTTTACCCCTATAAATAGCTTCTAGTAAACCCTTCCCATAACCACTAGTAGCCCCTATATTAATGGTTGGACCTTATTACATTATGGAATGCCAACTACGTAGTGGGCCTCATTTCATGAGGCTTCATTACATTATTAAGGACACACACCATCTAGCTAGTGGGCCTTCTTTAGTGAGACCACATCAGATTATGACATTATTGAGTAAACACTCCAACTACCTAGTGGACCTTATTTAATTTTTTCCTTGGAATTAAATCCTCAAAAAAGTTCCCAGCACTTCCCCCCATTCCCAGCATGGTATGCAATGTAAAGCAGGCAACATAGACTTATTGTGCCTAACCCCGTGGGAATCAAACCAAGCACTTGTGCAAAGCACCAAATTACTAGCAATGACCTAGCAACAATGGCACCACCAACCGATTGAGCTAACCCTCAAGGCTAAGGGGCCTTATTTAATGAGGATAGCCACCTTACATTAATTAACAACCTAATTACCAATAAATAGAGGAGTTAGGATGGGACCCTAACATGCCCTCCCCCTTCCAAAACAACATTTTCCTCAATGCTAGAGATGGGGAAATTGCTACAAGATGTCAACTGGTTCCCACATGGCATCTTCTAGCTACATATCCTTCTTCAACTATATCAACACTTCCTGTATAACACATTGGTGCATGCTACACTCACGTTTTTCTAGTACGGACTCTAGCTGCAACCAAATGGAACCCTCTTTGTCCAATTCTAGTAGAACCCTTTGAACTCAACTATTTTTCTAGACCATTGGCTTCAAGCAAGAAATATGAAAAACAGTGTGGCTCTTGGAGTGGGCAAGCAAAGAAAGTTTGTAGGCGACTCGGCCAATCCTTTTGAGTACTTAATAGAGCCCATAGAACTAGGGTGTGAGATTCTAGGTGCTCTTTTGCTTGAGAGTTTTGCTTGTATGGTTGAAGACCAAGGAACACTAGGTCCCCCACCTCAAAGTTGTGTTCTAACCGGTGCTAATTGGCTTGTTATTTCATTATATTTTGAGCCATGGCCAGATTGTCCTTCAATGTATGGAGGATATCCACCTGTGCACACAAAAGTGCATCCAATGCCAACACCTTGGAGTTGTAAAGAAAGTAAGATGTAACAGATGGAGGTTATGTCCATATAATGCCCCATAGGATATCATGTGGGTATCCTGATGAGAATTTGTAGTGTACCACCATTCTACTAAGGAAAGCCATTTGTTGACCCACTATCCCTATTTCCTCTACACAAAACACCTTAAATAGGTCTCCAAACACTTATTAACCACCTCTATCTAACCATCTATTTGAGGATGATAAGACATGCTCGATTTCAGTTGAATTCCTTGGAGTTTGAACAATTCCTGCCAAAAATTGTTAGTGAAGGTAGGGTTGCAATCACTCACAATCAATGTTATCAGAACTGAACTAGAACCGGAAAAACTGACCAGTTAGACCAGTTTTGGGAGGTTTCAGGTTGAAACTGGCCTCCCAAATCAAAACTGACCAGTTTGGTCTGAACCGGTCAAAAATCAGTCAAAACTGGCTAGTTCAATACAAAACCTATCAAGACCAGCCAATTTGACAAGTTTTGTACCGGTGTGCCTCCTTCCCCTCAAAAAAACAAAAATAAAATTAAAAACAAAGAAAACTAAAACCTACAACTACCTATGACCTAATTTTGATCTATTTAATCATCCCCCCCCCTCATGAATGGACTTATCATGGATGACTTACAACTGCTTGCACCACCACAGGATATATAGATATTGGTGTTGGACATTTAAGGAATCAAGTCAAGATGTCGAGTATACCCATGTAGACTATAATATGATTATTTTTGGACACTGCATGCCATTTACAACCTCAATGTTAATGTATTTTGGTTGAAATATGTATTCAACTGGGTGCCATTTTTCTATATTCACCCTTTCAATGCTATGTACATTATAAAATAAAATAAAATGCATATGTGGCAGCTAATGGTTTGGATTTACATGGATGTTCATGAAGATATAATTTTTATCAAAATTTGAATATTGTATTGTACTTTTTGGTCGACCAGTTTTCTGTCCACTTTTTTTTACTAGTTCCATTCTCCTAATAACATTGCTCACAATTGAATTGAACATGCCACGCAATTTAAAATATTCCATAGGAAGACTTGTGCAACTGTAGAGGCCTAAGACAAATGTTGTAAGGCACAAAAATGGGCATAACTGGAAAGAAGGATGACAACTACCATGATGAACAATTTGTGTCCAGAAGTAGGCAAGACAACTACCATGATGACCAATTTGTGTCCAGACGTAGGCACTCTCATAATGAAATCCATGTATATGTCAACCAAAACATGCTCAAGAATCAATAGAGGCTGCAAGGAACCTAGTGTCTTCATTGTTTCACCCTTGTGTCATTGACATGTGTCACATTCTACTATAAAAGTACAGATGTCATTCTTTATGCCTTCCCAAAAGAAAAAGCACTTGACCTTTACATAGGTTTTCTAAAAACCAGAGTGATCAACGGTGGGAGAGGAATGTAACATAGTTAACACCCCATGCTTCAAGGCAAAACCTGCACCAAAAAGATATGTTCTTTACATTGCAAAGTGCCATTCTACCATGTGTAGCTGGTAGTTGAAGTCGAATTTACCTATAACCTTAGGAAACTCTAACTCACCTTGGCATCAACAAACCATTCCCATCGTACTTCCACAATCAAATCTGGCACTTGTAAGAACAACGTGAAGAGGGACCACTCATCCTCATATTTGCAAGATAGGCATTGGTGACCACGTTCTTTGTATCCTTCTTGTAGCCAATCTCATAGTCATAGCCCAACATGTTTGTGACATCTTTGATTAGGGAGGACAAATGTTGCTCAAGAAGTACTTTAAAATATAGCGGTTGGTCTTGATATGAAAGCACCACTCAATCAAGTAAGGCCACTAGGTCTCGATAGCATGAAGGATGGACATCATTTCCTTTTCATATGTAGACTTTCCCAACTTTCTATCACATAATTGCTTACTAGTGAACGACAATGGGCACCCTTCTTGCATCAACATTGCCCCAATTTCCAATACCTTTACCTGAAGCATCACATTCCAAGATGAAGGGTTTATTGAAGTCCAACATGGCTAAGACTAGAGTGGTACACATAGCATCCTTCAACTCCTAAAAACATGCTCTATTGTGTTGTTCCATATGAAGGCATTTTTTTTATCAAAGTCATTGGATGTTATTCAACCATAGCACAACACAAATTTTCAATAGTCCATGAGGCCAAGGAAACCTTGTAAACTTTGAGGGTCTTGGGGTGTGGCCAATCTTGTATTGTTTCAATTTTTTTTTGGATCAACTTGTACCCCATCACGGCTAACAATTTGACCTAAGTATTCCACTTAAGAAGCATCAAAAGCACATTTGAAATGGTTTACAAAAAGTAGACGATCCTTTAAGAATTACAATGCCTTGTCGACGTGTACTACATGTACCTCCTAAGTTTTACTATAGATCGAGATATCATCAAAAAATACTATAGAAAATTTGCACATGAAGGGCCAAAAGAGCATATTCGTGATGCTCTCAAAAATGGAGGGAGCACTGTGAAAGTGAGAAGGCATCACCAAAAACTAATAATGACACCTATGAGTACGAAAGGCAGCTTTAGGAATATCATCCTCCTTCATTCAAATTTGGTGATAGTCAAAGCATAGATCTAATTTAGAGAAGCATTGGGCACCCTAGAGCTCATCCAAGAGGTCATCGCTAACGAGAATTGGAAATTTATCTTTGATCATTAACTTGTTGAGAGCCCAAAAATCGAGGCACATGAACCATGCACCTTCTTTCTTCAAAACCATGACCACTGAGGATGAATACGGACTTGTGCTTGGTTGGATCACTCTTGCTCCCAACAATTCCTACGCAATCTTTTCAATTTCATTTTTCTACACAAAAGGATACCTATAGGGGCACACATTCGGGGGTTGATTACTAGGAATTAGTGGGATGTTATGATCTTCTCCGCCCCCTGATGGTGCTAAGCCCTTGGGTTATTCAAAGGCCTATTGATGGTAGTCCAATATCAATGGCAAGTTGAGATGAACAAAAAGAGTGGATTCATCCAAAACCTAGATAACATTGAATTGTGCAATAACGCCATAACAATTTTTCTTCTGGAGCTTTTCCAAGTGATGAGAGTTGATCATCTCCAAGGACCCTACCATGAGACCTTTAAGAGTGTAAGGCTAGCCCTACCTGTAGAATCTCACGTATAACTCCTTGACATCCATGGGAATGGACCCAAGATATGCAACCATCCATCTCCCAAAACCACATCGCACCTTTCCATCTCAATGGAAAACATGGGAGATTTCAAAAAGGAGTCATTGATCTATGGTTTCACATTCTCACACTATTGGCACAGGGGCAAACCTAGGGTTCAACGCTACAACAACGCACCAACAAAACCCTAACTATCGACCCTTTCGGCGACACCTATGAAGCAGATGAAGTCTCACCCGAGGTAGAGGCAGGGGCGGTTGCAGGACTCAGGTGTCTGCAACCTTAGCTGGGACACAGATCTGTGATTCTAACACTTAACAAAGCACTCAACAGTTAACATTCACCAATATTCAGTCTCGGTTACAGCACAGATAAACACTAATTACAGAGCATCGCAGTATTCAACCAGATCTAGCATCTAGCAACACTTAGCACAACGAAACAGATCAGATCTAGCAGATTCGAGCACTAAGCATGTGTATATAAGTCAGATCCAACATCCATCCATATCATTAAGCACTAAGCATCAACAGATCGTTCATCTATATTAAAGCGCTAAGCAAATAAGCACATAAACACATTAATACATCGCACGAAGCATAGCAACACAGCATGTACGTGGTTCACCCCCACCCTTGGGCTACGTCCACCAACTCTTCTCTTCTTTATTATCTTCTTCAATCAGTTACATGCACAGAGCCTCAAAAACCCTACTCCGTAGAGGACAAGAGATCTGCGCAACTCGCTAGATCCTCCTTCCTTGTGTTACAATACAAAGCCTTCCACAGTCTGTTACAACCACTTGTACTTAGCTCTGCAAGTCTCACACAGTATGCACCAAAGCACTTACAAATCTTGATCACACAGATCCAGCTCTAACACTTAGCCAACTTGCAACTGCCTTTCTCTTACATTGCCTAGCCTTCTATTTATACATTACAAAATAGGCCTAAGCATGGGTAAACCCATGGGCCGACATTCCCATACCCGTTACATAATCCCAAATCCCAAAAAGGGACCTAAAAGGGGTCGAGATCCCGCGATCTCCACTTCGTCTTGCGCTCTGCCTTCGATAGCATGTCGAAGTCCCAAAATCAAGTCAAACATGACCAAGAATCCTCAAAACTTGGTCAAGGGCCAACAGGCCCCCAACATTCACTTGTGACTCGTCCCGAGTCACTCTGATCGGACTAGTTCTGCTGCGAAAGCCTCAAGCTTGGATCGAGGTGCTTCGACTTGTTGCTGTGCCACGGCCTCTTGTTCTACGAACTCTTGTATGACTACTTCGTTGACAGGTCCTTTTAGGTGTTGTTCAGCTGCAGTGACAACTTGCTCCAGTTCCACTCCTTGGCCTTCGATCTCGATGAAAAGTTAGTAAGCCTTATCCTGTACAGGTTGGAGTCTCTGAGTCACTTCCATGACTTTGCTCTAGATAGTGTGGATCTGCTGTTGGGCAATGCGCTGCTCCTAGGATCGCTCAACTGACAGGGGCTTCAACTGTGCCTGTATCGTTTCTGCTTGATACTTCGCCTCTTGGAGTTGAGACTCCAGTGCCTTCAATTCTGGATTCTCAGTGAGTTGCTCATAGGTTTGGGCACTACGATCAGTGAGTTGCTTACATTCCATGGCAAGGGCCTTTATTCTCTCAATTGTGCTTCGAGCAGTTGCTTCTCGTTGGTCCCTCACATCCTGCGGGGTGCTGGGCACTATGCGGAGCTCTAAGTCTATGATTCGTTGTTGTAGCTGCTAGATAGCTTCTGCTAGCTGCTCTACTTGATGCATGACTCGGTCTTCTGCTTGTGGCTCTAAGCCTGTCACAGAGTGAAGTGCTCTGTTGACTGCTTCTTTTATTTCGAGTTGCTCTGCAAGCAACTGTTCTTTTCTTGTTGCATCTGTACTTTCTCTTCTTCAAACTTTGCCTAGAGAGCAACCTTCTCTTGCTCTGTAACTCTGCGTTGTTCTACGAGTACGCCTTGCACTTGCTTCAAGGCCTGGGTGGCTTGTTCTGTTTCTTCTTGAGCACGACAAGGGCGAGCTTCGACCGCATCAACTAGTCTGTGGAGTTGGGTCGGCTCATCTCCCAACTCCGGTTCTCCTGATGGCAAGGACGCAATGGAGACTGCGCGGTTTGACTGAAGGGCCTGTTGTACCCCTCGGAGTTCGACCTCAATTCTATCATACATTTCCTCCTGCTTAGCTTCTTGCTTCTCCACGATTTCCAGCGAAGCATCGTTGAGAGCTACGATGATGAAGTCGAAATCATCAGCAGTAAGCACAGTCTTCATCTTGGTCAATGTGGCTTTCAATTTCTTACGGGAAAAAGGTTTCGGGGGAGAAACCTTCCTCTTCTTCAGGGGATCAACCTCATCTCTCGGTGGTGTTACTTCGCCTGGCTTCTGTTCAACTCCTTTTCCATTTAGTTCTTCTACTTAGTCATCACCCCCTCGGTCAAGTGATACTGAAGCAGTCTTTCCTGAGGCACTACTTAAATCTTGGACCTCTTCGGTCTTCTTCGTTCGGCTGGGCCCGGGTGTATCCTGTTCTTTATGCGTGGTCTCTGGGCTATCAGGGTCAGACATCTCTGCAGGGTCTGTGGGAATAAGGTCTGCGGACCAGTCCTTGGTGATCTCCTCAAGGTCTTCTTCAGTGAGCTTGTAGTACAACTGAAGCTGCTCCTTATGTTCATCGGCTCACGCTGTTATGTAGATGAAGTGTCAATCTGCACAGAACTTCATCAAGGGTCCCAACGGTCTGGTGGCGAACTTTCTGATCATAAATACCTTTCTACCCGTTCGGGCTGTCGGTCTAACGGTTATACTGTCTCTAACGGCTATATTGCTTCGCCATGGCGAAGTGCCATGTGACGCAGTTTTGATATCCCGACGAAGTTCCAATTTTGCAAATTTTCCTTCTGCAAAGTTCCCTCTGGAACCTTCTATAACTTTTCGATTTTAGCTTTTCTTCTTACTTAGTTTTCTAGCCTTCTTTCCAGTGAGCTTCATCTCGGAATTCCTTTTTCCATTCTAATTCTTATCTTCTTTTGGCAGAGTAACTTCACACTGGTGAGGTTCTGTCCTAGAAATCAGGGGTAATACTTCATCTATATCTAGAATAGGTACTTCAGTCTTCTGCGAATCTTCTAGTGTTCTTCCTACTTCGACATTCAAGTCTTTGGTCTTAAATAGCTTTGCTCGGTTCTCCTGTTCTTCAATCAAGTGTGCGATCCTCCTAGTCTTGAAATCTTTCAACTTTTGCTTCTTCTACTCTAAAATTTCTTCTTCTTTCCTTCTAGTCTGATCCCCTTCAATCCAAGGTTTTCCTAGTAACATAGCAAATGGAGCATTGTTTTCAATAAATTTGACAACTTCAAATTCTTCCTCTGTCGAAGTTCCATTGGCACTCATAGATCTCTGGGTAAGTCTTCCACATAGGTTTATCAGCTTTCCTCTAAAGAACCCTATTCCTCCCAATGAAGGAATCATAGCAGGCTTTCCTAGAATTTCCCAAGTTCTTTCTATCATGATATTCACCTGTGTTTCCTCATCCAGAACATAGTCAATGTCGAAGTCTCCTATTCTTACTTCAATGCATTCTTTTTCTTTGAAGATCTCTGATAAGCTGATATGTCGGTGGTCATTCAAGGTTTCTTTCATCTATAGCAATACTTTTTCTGATTCTTTCTGGGGTTCTTCCATAATCTCAGTTGCTTGACTTTTCTCGTGGTCTTCTTGTCTCATATTCATCCTTTGAACCTTAGCAATCATCTAGGGCAATCCAAAACTTCATGGTCCATAGCTTTGCAACAGAGACAACTAGGTCTTCTACCAGGGCATTCCTTAGCAAGATGTCCCGATTTTCTGCAACTGTAACAAAGGGTTAATCCTCTCTTTCTCTTAAATGATCCCCAGCCTTTCCTGTACTGCGCACTAGGAGCATGGTAGCTAACCTGCAAAAAATTCTTTCTAGGATCCTGCATCCATTTGTTAGTCCAAACATTCTCTCTATGCATAGGTATAACATATCTTTCACTATTCTTATCAGATCTACTCATATCAAGTCTTCTTTCATCTATCAGTGCCCTAGTTTTCAAGCTAGGACAAATCTTATTAAACATACCTAGATCCATACTTTAGAAACAAAATTTTCCCCTAATCTTATCTTCAGCAGAGCACAAAGCTTTCAGATCTAAAACTTTTTACTATTCTTACCTTTATCAGAGCACAAAGCTTACAGATCTTACCTCTTTTCTTCGGATCTGACCCTTCTTGGCACAGAGCTTCACAGATCAAGTAGAATACGGTGCACTAGGGCGACAGATCTACGCACAGAGCTTTCACAATTTCAGGTCGGATCTTCGCACAAATCTTTTTTTTCTTCAGTTCCCAACAATCACAGTTTGAGGTCTCGGCAACGGAACCATTTGTTGGCACAAGGGTAGACCCAGGGTTCAACGCTACAACAACGCACCAACAAAACCCTAACTACCAGCCCTTTCGGCGACACATGCGAAGCAGATGAAGTCTCATCCGAGGTAGAGGCAGGGGTGGTTGCAGGACTCAGGTGTCTGCAACCTTAGCTGGGACACAAATCTGTGATTCTAACACTTAACAAAGCACTCAGCAGTTAACATTCACCAATATTCAGTCTCGGTTACAACGCAGATAAACCCTAATTACAGAGCATCGTAGTATTCAACCAGATCTAGCATCTAGCAGCACTTAGCACGACGAAACAGATCAGATCTAGCAAATTCGAGCACTAAGCATGTGTATATAAGTCAGATCCAACATCCATCCTATCATTAAGCACTAAGCATCAACAGATCGTTCATCTATATTAAAGCACTAAGCAAATAAGCACATAAACACATTAATACATCGCACGAAGCATAGCAACACAGCATGTACGTGGTTCACCCCCACCTTGGGGCTACGTCCACTAACTCGTCTCTTCTTTATTATCTTCTTCAATCAATTACATGCACAGAGCCTCAAAAACCCTACTTCGTAGAGGACAGGGGATCTGCACAGCTCGCTAGATCCTCCTTCCTTGCGTTACAACACAAAGCCTTCCACCATCTGTTACAACCACTTGCACTTAGCTTTGCAAGTCTCACACAGTATGCACCAAAGCACTTACAAATCTTGATCACACAGATCCAGCTCTAGCACTTAGCCAACTTGCAACTGCCCTTCTCTTACATTGCCTAGCCTTCTATTTATACATTACAAAATAAGCCTAAGCATGGGTAAACCCATGGGCCGACATTCCCATACCCGTTACATAATCCCAAATCCCAAAAAGGGGTCGAGATCCCGCGATCTCCGCTTTGTCTTGCGCTCCGCCTTCGACAGCATGTCGAACTCCCAAAATCAAGTCAAACATGACCAAGAATCCTCAAAACTTGGTCGAGGGCCAACACACACTTTCCAACACATCTCATAGCACCACTATTGGCAATCATGATATGAAAATTGTGGACCACATGGACATAACAAATCATTTCTTCCTCCACTCTATGATGAATGAAATTATGCATATTGATGTTGTCGATTAAGACTATCACCTTCTAGTTCTTGATATACCCAACCAACATCAAAGGGGGGACGAAATCCCACCAAAGCATGAATTGAGATTTGTGGTTCCTCACAAGGAGGCTCCTAAGTGAGGATTGTTGAGTTTTTCATAAGAGATGATATTGTATGTGAATGAATGTCTTATTACAATGATGAGTGCTCTATATATAAAGAACATATGGTGACCATCCATGAAGATGCATCCCTTGGGTAATAAATATATTTATATTTTATATTCTATTATACATATAATATAGATATACTTTATATTTATACTTTATACTTTATTACATAAATTTATACTTTATATTATAAATATATTATTACATTAATAATATTATAATTAATAATATTGCTTAATAATTAATAATCATATTATTAATTATCAATCTAGTAGAATGTCTTTCCGATGCTACCCAAACATCAAGACTCCCTCTCAGGGAGGGAGACATTCTACATTATGCCAAGATGACCTCTGAAGATTACCTGTGGGTAGCTCTCAAATAGCTTCAACATGTCACCATGATATCCATTACCTCGTAATGCATATGTGCTTCATCATGTGCACCCTTGTGACTTCACAGGAAATGCATCCAAGGCCTGTGGGTAGTTCTCAAATAACTACAACATGTCCCCAGAACATCCACTACCTTGCAATGCATTTGTACCTCATCACGTCCAGCCTTCTGACTTCACAGCATGCATCCAAGGCTGGTGGGTAGCTCTCCAATAGCTACAACATGTCATCATGAGACTATCCAGTTTCCCATAGAAAACTTGGACATCTTATGCATGACATCCAGTATCCTGCGATAACATATGTACCTCATGTTGATATTATGGTAGCTTCGGGAGGTATGAACCTCTATTGTGACCTATGACGAGATTAGAATATTC
>ML799239.1:67785-83721 GCA_009831015.1 Picea engelmannii
AGTCACAGGGATCATAGCAATGTCAATCACATCTAATAATCAAGTTACCCAAACATGTGCATCAAACCCCCCTTTACCCAGACAAATGCTCAAAGACGTTATGCTATTTGACAAGCCAAGTTTGGATTGGTTCTCAGGATGTCCTATTGGGCTAATCCTCCTCAGGTGTGGGGTGTTTCCCAGGTGAATACCAATCTTGTAAATGTATGAGATGGTGTAGGGGATGTTTGGGCAAAGAGTGTGGTGATAACAAGGAAATGTAGGTCTTACCTGTGGGTGCCTCTGTAGAGGGTGAGTTGCACCTTGTCATGGATGCCATTGTTTCCTAGCCCATTCAATGCCTTTTACTCTTTGTCTTATTCCTTTTTCTTTTCAAGAGAATAGCTGGAGGACATTGTCCTGGCGTGATGACCAGTGGTGACAGTGTTACCCACAAGCATTTCACGGAAATGAGAAGGTTGGCTCGTGATGAGACCCCCTTTCTCTTGGTTATGCCACCAAGAGCCACTACCCTGGTTTGGTGACCAGATGGATGGCAATGTCATACCACTACATGCCCATGGACCTAATAAGCCAGCTCATGATGAGACCTCCTATCCACCAACTAGGTCTTGAGTTTTATTTTATTTTACAGGTCCCCTTTTCTTGCTGAGAAGCCTTTTATTGCTTTCTTGGAAATCCCTGGGTGAAGCATCTCAAGGTTTTATCTTGGATTTTAACTTTCTCCAACTACTTTTACTCTCTGGGCCTTTAGCCCCTTCTTCCCACAAGGCAAGGTACAACCCTTACTAGCTTAGCAAACCCAATGCCCGAACCAATGAAGGGGAAAGATGAGAGGGATAATGATGAAAAGTGGTAAGTATGGAAGGAATGGACGATGACCTTTCATAGACCCACCTAGTGGCAACTCATCCCTAAGGGAAACAACTTACTAGGGCACTCTGTCATCTCCCCAGGTATGGACAAGTTAAAGAGCATAATTTCCAAGCAAATGTCATGAAACAAAAGAGAATTTAGTGCACATATTCAAATGTTTTGAGAATTAGAGTGACACGTACCATGATACCCAGACTCATTACCTCATGGAGCAAGACCCACTGCTACTTCAGAACCAGATTGATGGGATGGATGATGTTGTTGCTGATAGATGGGAGGCGTTGAAGAAAAGATGGGCCCTCTAGGGCCAAACTCAAGTCATATATCTCTTGGTACTCCATGTTTAGGACCTCTGGGCCTCGAGACATGATCTCCTTAGTTATCCCTAGGATAGGGGATAACAGGGTCAATACACCTTAAAAGCCCAAGAGATATGGAAATGGAGGGAAATAATGATGAAAAGTGGTAAGTATGGTCGGGAACGATACGATGGCTCATTAAAGGAGTTCCTAGTAGCAAACCCATTCCCAAGGAAAACCACTTACTAGGGCACAATGTCAACCACTAAGGTGAAGCAGGGAAAAGGGCATAATGTCCAAGCATGTATCATGAAATCTAGAGCAATCTAAGATACAACATACTCAACTGGATTAAATATTGAAATGATGCTCACCATAATACTGACTTGTACCTCATGGAGCAAGGCCCACTACCTTTCGGAAGCCAGCCGATGTGGTAGATGCCATCTGGAAATCTATGACCATATGTGGTAATGAGAGGGGTTTCCATCTATGCAAAACGATATTGTTGGTCATGTAGTCTCTCGACACTCCATATCTACAACCTTAGGGCCTCAAGACATAATCTCCTTAGTTATCCACAAAATGGGGATAACAATCAACTTGTGGACCTTGAAAGGTGGAGGGGTGCAAATTGGTTGTGGAACAAAATTGAGGTGTTTAGACTAGACAGTGGTCACAACCTAAGCACAATGAGTGCACCGAGAGGCCTCCAACCATGTAGTTGGTCGAGACATCTCAACTTGTGCTTGAATCTCCTCCTTCAAACCACTAATAAAACGCACCATAAAAAACTCATTATCCAATTGTTTCATCCTAAGGGACAATCACTCAAAAGTTGTTATATATTCCTCCATTGTGCCAGATTGTTGCAACTTGGTTAACCTCCCCACAAAATTGGCACCCATTTCAAATCTAGGATATAGGGATTTTACAAATTGGTCCTAAGAAATGTACCTCGAATATGCTTCCTTATGCCATTACCAATGCACCTGATCCAAATACAACGCCTAACTAGAGTTTCAACATACCATCTCACATCTCGTGAAGAACAAAGTAGTGTTCCATCTAGCCAACCCGTCCCTGTCGGATAAGACCCATAAAACTTGTTCAAATCAATCTTGGGGAATCAGTGCAGCAGAGTGGAATTATTGTCATATGGGAATGAGTGAGACTTATCTTTGTCATCCTAGAAAGAGACCCTAGCATCCATAAAAATCCGACTAGTCAGTGCCTTAAATTGGGTGGTTTTGTTTTGCTAAAAGGCAATCAAGGCATCCTAAAGTCACTCATTTGACTTAGCAAAGGGTGGCCCCTGGTGAGGTACGGTAGAGAAATCACCATCATCTTTGTTCATCCAATCGTTCATGGTCAATTTTTAATGGTAGGCATGGAGCTAACTAAGGTCTACCTGAAAGGTTACCTATGACATGTCCCAAGAAAGGTTGTAACTTGAAACATTTGTAACTTCCGCAATACCTCTCAGAATCGCTATTATGACCGCAATTCAAAAATGGCACTGCAACTCCACTTCTAACGGCATTGGTGCCACTAAAAGTTAGTTTTTGAACAAAGAGAAAATCATGTTGAAATTTTTTGCACTATGATTTTGAAGCCACAACTAAAATTGGTTATAACTTCTTCAATACTTCTCATAATCACTATTATAACCGCCATTCGAAAATGGACCCCAACTCTAGTTCAAACAACATTGGTGCGACCTAAATTTGTTTCTCCAGAAAAGACAAAATGCCACCGTAAAATAGGGTATTTGGGTTCTAATGAACAACTAAGTGTTAGGCACTATAGCTCTCTGATATACCATTGGGATTCCAATAGTAGTACTTAGTCAGTCTTTCATAGTGTTGACTAAGGATGATACACTGCACCGTTAGCCGTACTACCAAATTCCCAGGTATGCAAGAGTGATCTCCCCAAGTGTTATGTTATGCTTGGTGCACTATAGAGACAAATGATCCGAAGGATTATCTAAGGAGGGCCTCAATGATGCCTATGGGGTTTTCGGTACACCCGAGGGTACGTGGAAGAACTCCATAAATAGATTTTGTCTAATGTGGTACTACTTGCCAAGTACCAACAAAGGTGCACAAGAGAATCCAAGGATGACCATGCCTATAATCATTGTGTGTATGCTTTCTAGCTGCAATTTTACTCGCATAATGATGAATCACTATGTTTATAGATGCCAAAACATGTCTCCAATCTTAAAAAAAAAAATGGTCCTTGCACTTGTCCAAGAAAGTGCTCTGATACCACACTTATAAGAAGATTCTTAATATGCAAAATGAACAATATCAAAGAAATAACATATACAATAGCTAACAAGAATGGAATAATAGTAATTGAACATGTTAAATGGAAAATATGATAATGATATTGGAACTAATAACAATGTTCACAACGCCACTTCGAGGGGTCCACTCCAAAAGACAAGAGTTACAATACAATGTAAAATACTTCACACCTATTACATAGCTCTTTACCCCTATAAATAACCTCTAGCAAACCCTAACCATAACCAAAGGGAAGAGGAGGCAGCACAAAACAAATCCAAAAGACCAAGGGTTGAACATGAGAGTTCACAAAGAAGTTCACTGGTTGACTTGCATCCCCCCATGCTATTAGATTCTCACCTTCGTTTTCAGGGAGTAGAACACTATCAGATTTCCTTGACCAAGGTTGTAGAGATGATGTGGATGAAAAAAATTTCAGGTTTCTCTATACATGTGTGGTATACCATTCAATGTTCTTCACTCACCCTATTGGCGTGAAATGGTACAAGCCATCAATGGTGCCCCTAAAGGATACAAGAGCCCCGACTATGACAAAGCTAGAACCTTGGGACTTGATAGGGAAAGAGCCAAAATCCATGGTGCTCTAGGAAAAATACAAATGCTTGGAATCAACATGGGGTATCGATTATATCTAATGGTTGGACAAATGTTAAAGGCGGGCCATTGATAAATATTCTTGGTGTGTCTGCTAGTGGTGCAATCTTCCTTTCAGCCCATGACTACTGAGATCGCTACAAGATTGACATTAATATTGCAGAAGCCTTGATTAAAATCATTCAAGAGATTGGGGTTGTTACCACATATCTTGCATGGGGGGCTTTGCAACAAGACCCCATGGTCACCTGGCAATGTTAGAGCAGCATGCATGAGCAAATTCCAAGGCACCGACCTTAGTGATCATGCCCCTAGTGACATTCTTGATCATTCTCTTCAACACATTTATGGTCCATGTGGTAGTATGCTTGGTTAGAAGGGTGTACCTCTCACCCCCTTTACGTTTCTGGTCATTTTTTTATCCCCAACATTTTCATCATGCTTTTTATTCACGTTGGAGGCATCTTACATGTACTTGGGCACTTCCCAGTAAAGGTTTCATGAATTTCCAACTAGTTATGATTTATTGCATGTTTTCCTAAGTCTAGACTATGGTTCCAAGATTAATTATTTAAAAAAGTCATTACCTTCAATTAATCTTGGACGCCTTAGTTATTTTGGCCATAAGCCCACTAGGAAAGAAACTTCAAGTCTTGACCATGATGAAAGAAGTGGGGCACACCACCTCGGTCCCACATGTAAAGGGAGAAATACATCATTTGTTCATTTTTGAGCTAGATAAAGGGGCCCACCCCTCTTTTGGGTATGGCAGCTTATATGGTGAAATTTTGAAATTTTGTAAAGGGGTAACGTTGATTTCAGCAAATGAAGTGGAGCACACCTCTTGGGGTCCACATAGAAATAAATAAATTGAATTATGATTTCACCTTTGAGCTGAAAAAGATGGGGCGCACCCCTTCTATGTGAGTAGAAATTATTTATGACAAATTTTATAAAAAGGCTGAGGTTTGTAACTAAGATAAAAGCTTCTAAGAGAGACTTAGACCTCTCTATAAGCTTTGCGCCCCCATAGCTAGTGACTTCCATATTTTTATTTTTATTTTATTAAAGCGGGTATTTTGGGGGCCTCATCTCTTATAAATAGAGCCACCCTCTCATTTGTAAACATGGTTGAAGGAGTGAGAACGAGATTGCTTCTTTTGGTTTTTATATAGTCTTGTGGATGGCTGATGGCGGAGTAAGGCGCACTCCTAGGGGATTTCTTCTTCATTTCCTTGCTGGGCGCTGCCTACGGAAGGCTATTTTCCATCATGAGCAGATTTTCAACTGGGTAATATCATTTTATTTCTGATCTTTGTCCATTAGGAATTCTTGTATGGGTTTGCTTCTCAACAATTGGTTGCAGATTTAAGAAGGGTTTCTTGGTTGAATTCAAGATCTTTTGTTAAGCAGAGATTCATCAAGTAATTCTCTGAGTCATTTCCAGAGCCAAGGGGCAGCAAGGATTGGTGTGATTTTAAGCCTACCCATTGTGGTTTCAAGTCTGGGAAAAACCCCAGGATTGCTCTAAATCGACCCCAAGAGCCCAATGGACTGACAAGTCACTGGGAATCACTTCTACAGCCATCAACAATCTTTTATTTCAACCAAATTTCCTTGGGTAGCAGATCTGGAATGTGCCCAGAATATTTATCTTTTGAGGTCTGCTGCCTCTCAAGTCAGCACATCTCATTGTCATAGCAATAAAATCCAAGATGATGGCTGTGACTCTCATACACCATCACTGTGGAGTGCTTTATTGCTGTTCCATACCCAAAATCCCAGATTTATGTATGAGAAACGTATCCTTGTGTTGCAAGCTGAAGATAGGTGTATGATCAGAGGACTACATGGTTGCATGCAAACTGTTTGATGAAATTTCTGAGCGAATTGCTTCAAGTCAAACCAGATTAACACACAGGGTAGCATGACAAGTGTTTGACGAAATGCCTCTGAGGAATTTTCAGACCCGTGTAACAGCCTTCTTAAAATTATGTGCATTCTAGTTCATCATTGATTTGCTACGTATTCTCCTGCACATGGTTAAAAAATTGACGATAAGATTACAAGTGTCGGTCATGTCCCTCATATGCATGCTCTATAAGGCGATTTATGGCTTCAAGACAAACTGATTTCAGAATAGCATACGAGTAAACATTTCCTAACAGAATACTAAGTTGAAATGGCTTGCTAATTATCAGCTGTAATGTGTGTACAACAGGAGGTCTGGAAACTACATTGCTGAATATATTCCTCAGCTCTGTTTATTCAAATATGCCCCCTGTTTACTATAATAACCTTTAAGGGTTGGAATAACTCCTTGTGTATGTAATTATGTCTTGTAAATGCTACAGGATCCTGAGAAAACAGATTGGCAATACACAATCTCATAAGCTGAAAACTCCTTTACAACTTGTATACCAGCACTAATATGTGAATTGGGGTCCGGTCATGTTTATTTTTTATAGCAGAAAATTATTAAGTCTGAAACTAAAATCTGATCTGGTATCAGGTGACCTCAATACAGTCTGTAAGACTAAATGCTCTGCTTCAGACCAAGGTTATCGCCCTAGCTCCTCTGCTCTGTATGCTCATCCAAAATTGGGAGAAGAACATAATAGAGAGCCAAATCCTCTGTCGAATCCACCTGTAGTTCATATGCTCTGTTTCTGAGGTTAAAAATTCCTTGCCAATTGAAGTTAAATTCTGAATTGAGGTGAATCCCAGAGCTGCTCCAGTTTGAACATTGATAGTACAGCTGTGAGATTGATCATTTGTATTGATAAAAGACTTATGCCAGGCAACCCAATGATCATATGTCGTTTGATCCTTTCATAAGTGGTTTCCAGCCTCTAAATTCCAGTTTGTATATTCCTTCTAGAACCGGGAAAATCATTATAGCACACCTTACACTGAGCCTGCACTAGTATCTCTGTTCATGAAAAAAATCTGCAAACAACTGTAATAAAGCTTTGTATTGATATATCTTATGATACAGAAATATATCGCTAAGGTTGAAATTGTATACTGTTTTGAGGGCCAAATTGCAAGTCATAAGGTTCTGTTCTCTTGATTGGAAGTTTGCATATCTGATATGGTAAGCAGTCTTGATTCCTCATCTGAACATAGCTCTCAGATTTGTTTGGCATGATCAGCAAGTGACGTATTCATGAAGGTGGCCTTGTGTGGTTCATGTAAAAAAGCAGAAGCAATCCATATTAACCATATCCACGTAAGGCGGGAAGCCCCCCTTGGGTGATCTACATTCACCCTGAAGCGGGAAGATAGATTGAGGTGACAATGGTCTATTTTCTGAGTTTCCCATCGATTTGTCTCCAGTGTTGACCTTGCTTATCTGAGCGTGACAAATTGAGCGGTAAGAGGGCCCTACAATGTCATTCAAGTCACATTGATAATGCTGCTAATTGTAAGGTAGTAGGAGCAATCATTGAGGATAGGTACCCCAATATATTTTGGTCAAGGTGTTTGGTTTGCACAATGAACCTTTTGATGCATGATATCATTAAAATGAAGAACCACGATTATAGATGGATTGGTGCTTTGTACAAGAGAGGGAAGAAGATGATAAGATTTATTACCAATCATACCATGGCCCACTTCATTTTCCGCAATCACTCCAAGTTGGAGTTACTAAAGATTGCAAAGACCAGATTTGCTAGCTATTATCTCACCTTTAGGCACCTTTTTAAGGTAAGAGAGGCATTGGCTAGTATGGTCTCGAGTGATTCATGGCAGGATCTAAAAGATAGGGTTACATCCGCATCTAACAGAATTGACTTTCAGGAGGTGGAGGACACGATTCTTGATGGTCAGTTTTGGCAACAGGTTTGGTATATTCTACAGTTCACCAAACCCATTAACAATGTGATTCGGTTTGTAGATACAGATCAGCCAGTGATTGGGGAGGTGTATGAGTAGATGGACAGCACGCTAGGCCAAATCAAAGACATTGTTGAGCCGAGGGATGTGATCTTGTATGATCATATCCATAAACATGTGGTCAAAAGGTGGGATGATTTGATTGTTCCACTCCATACCCTAGCATATGTCCTTACCACAAAATATTATTCTCCATCTTGGTTGGCCCAACTAGCAATTGCAGGTGGGGTTAGGAGAAAACCACACACAGATCCAAAGGTGCAAATGGATATATGATTGCATTAGACAAGTTGGTACCTGAGGAAGAGGAGTATGCTCAAATACGAAGCGAATTGAGCAAGTACATCAGTGAGCATGGAGCCTTAGGTAACTTGCATGCAACCAAAGATCGAGATAGGTTGAGTTCTATCGAATGGTGGAACATGTATGACTCCTCTACCACATATTTGCATAAATTGGCGGTGAAGGTGCTTTCTTAGGTGGTTAACACCTCTTCTGCAGAGAGGTGTTGGAACACCTATAGCTTCATCCACAGTGTAAAGAGAAACAACTTGAATGCAGACTGGGCAGAAAGCATGGTTTATGTGCATTACAACTGGAGGTTGTTGTCCCATTAATGTGATGCAGCGGAGAATGATAATTCTAAAAGAGATGTGACGTGGGACAACAATCCATAGGAGACTGATTTGGAGAATAGAACCATGGTTTTAGAGTGCTTGGAAGCTGAACTTTTGGGTGATCATATTCCTGGAGCAGACATGCCACCGCCATCCACTAGTAGGGTTCGAGATGTATCAATTTTGTCTTTATCTTCACAACCTCCATTGTCACGTGAAAGCCATTCAACCGGTGGTTGTGTTCCACAAACACTTCCACCTACTCCTACTCCTCTTCTTCAAAGATCACGGGAAAAGAAGCTAGAAGTTTCTTGTGGCAAGAGGAAAACTTAGTGCATAGTACTTAATACTTGTTATTGTATACTAGATCTCTTTTTCTTTTCACTGTTTAGAAGTAGTCTCTAGAACTTAGTACTTTGTCTTTATTATGGCTTATTTTGTAAACAATGAAGTTATGAACATTATATGACAATTTACCTTTGAAGTTTGAAGTTTGAAGTATTGACTAAATCTTACAACTCTTTGATAATGAATATGATGCTCTAGAGTCTATTTCATTTTGTGGTTGATGTTGTTTGTTACAATCTATTGATGACAAATTTTTATGATTGATGTTATATGTGTACTAAATGGTTCATGCTTTAATGATCATCACTAATCCAATAGTTAAATGATCTTAAATCTATGTTTTCATGTTTTTTGCAATTGATTAGACATTCTGTATTTACTTTTTATATATATGCATCAAAATATATTAAAATATGTATTATATAAAAAACGTTCCCGCTCCCACTCCCCACTCCCAACAGCCTTGGTGGAATCAATGATTGGTTCAAGCTTGCAACTGATGGGAGTATTGAAGAGTACCAAGATAGGGTTGTTGAATTCTATCAGAAAGAGAGAGTTGACCTTGATGAGATTCTTGCTCCAATTACTAGAGGATTCTCTCAGAAAGAGAGAGTTGACCCTGTTGAGGATTTTGCTTCAATTGCTAGAGGTTTTGAGGGGCATGGGCGAGATGTTAGCTTTCGGGGTTACTCTGAAAGTGTTTACACCATGTTTGGAGGTGTTTCATGAGATTTGGGATACATGGTGTATGGTCAGTCCCTTGATGGTCCATGATGATCTGATTATTCAAAGAGGATAGCCACCATACATTAATTAACTAACTCACAAGTCCATAACTAGAGGGGTTAGGGTAGGACCCTAACATCTACAACTTCAAGGCATTTAACACTATTGGTTGAAAGAAATTTGTAATGATCCCTTTTAAAGGCATAAATTATGTTGTAGAATCCAATCCACAATCTACTGCTCTTGATATGGGATTAAGTGTTGAAGAGGTTGTTGATGTTGTTGGGATAGGATAAGGTGTTCAGTTTGTTGTGATGAGATTGCATGTGTTATACAATCAGATCTTGGTTGGTAGGAGTCAGGACAGTCTATCAAAGCTTGCTTGGTAGAAGTAGAACAACTTGTAGATGCTGCATAGATGAATCTGAAGCTATAAGTAAGCCCCTAAAGGCTTAAACCTTAAAGGAGGGCACATTCCCAGATTATTTTGTTATGGTCAGTCTTGAGAGACTAATTTGGGCCAAGTGTGGTATCCATAGTGCTCTAGGAGAATTTTGGGCCTGAGAATTAGTGACCAAAATTGTTGTGCTGAGAGGTGCTTCTACGGCCCAGTATTAGCCTATTAGGTCAATCACGTAACGTGGGTAATGCTTATGTCAGTGGATGACGTCAGTGTTAACCCACATTAATTTTTTTTTTAAATTACCAGTTACCACATTAAATTTAACCAAAAAAAAGGAGCACGCCAATATCCCGTCGAGGGAAGAAATGTAGACGCAGACGTGGCATGCAACCAACAGGCCTGACAGGCCTTGCATCTATTAAGCATCAACAGACCTGCCTGGGGATTGGGAGATTGAGATGATCTCATTTTATAAAATCCCTTTTGATCCCTCTCAAGGCTTGATAGATCCGGACTTGGCATGGATCTATGTTGATTCTCAGGAAAGTCTCATTTTACCTCATGCACTGTTGGAGAGAGTTATTACAGAATATCAAGATTTGGTTTTATTACTTTCAGGCTCACTGTTTTAGTTTCAAATTCATTGTTATGTCTTACTTGCTCGTTATGTTTTTCTTTTTAAACAAAAATAAAGAAAAAGATTTTTCCAGTATATTTAATTTTGTTACAGTGGGTATCAGAGAAGTTTGTTGCTTGCCTATCGCTTAAAAAATAATCAGAAAAAACAGTGTTATAAAATCAGGCTGTGGTGCTTGATATCTGAAAAAACGACGCAGACAATGCTATGGAGAGTGTTTTGAAGATGTTGTCAAGATCCCAGATGAAATATAAGGCTTAAATAATAAAAAATTCAAACTCAATGCATGCCATGATGGCAGGCCTTGAGGACATGACTAATGCACGAGTTCTCAGTCATTGAGACAGCACTGGAGGTACTGAGAACAGAGAATATTTTAGGCATAGACAAAAGTATTCTATTGGAGAAGGTTTCTGCACTCCTAATAGAGGTGTCAACTTGAGGAGAGGCCAGTACAGGGGCCTTTGTGTTTTCCATAAAGTTGTCCAACCAACGCCAAAAAGTGAGGTATTGAAGATCCAATGATAGATAACAGGAGAGCCTACAGGCTTAAACCAACAGAATTTCAAAGGGAGTTCTCCTTCGAGGAATTCATTGATCTTCAAGGAGGTTTAAGGCCAAGGGGCTTGCAACACAAGGTCCCCGGCAGACCTTACCCCAACAAGGAGTTCTCCTTCGAGGAATTCATTGATCTTCAAGGAGGTTTAAGGCCAAGGGGCTTGTAGCACAAGGTCCCCGGCAGGCCTTACCCTAACAAATAAAATCCCAACTTTTGATGGTTAAGGGAAAGTCCATGCAAGGAATTGGATTCACAAGTTAGAGACACAATTTTCAATGAATGCAGAGAATGAAGAAGACGTGGTCAATTTTGCAACACTGCACTTGGAGGGATCCACCTATGATTGGTGGAATCAGTGGGTATAATCTATACCAGAGGACAAAACCATTGATTTTGACACTTCGAAGATTTCTCTTAAATTCTTTGACATCAAAGGGTCATCAACAACCTCACCGCTCTCTTGTATGGATTCAAAATGTTTTTCTGCAAAATCAAATTTCAGAGTCTGGCTGCACTGCTAATCATTATTGCGGTTACTCTTGACTATGGAGTGTAGTGAATTGGTGATGAGAGTTGTACTCTTGGTCACCATGTGTCTGATGTCTTCAACTATAATCAATTTGTAGATCAATATGCAACAAACAATTCTTCTGCTGCTTAAGATTTCTAGATATAAATTGTATAAGGAGCTTTGAAACATTCAATGTTTTGAGTGGACACTGCACCCATCATCAGGGACAAATGAAGCTAAGATGTTAGAAAAGAGTGCTAGGGAATAGCTTTAAAGGAACGAGATTGAAAAGAACCCTTGTAGAAAAGGACCTTATGAATTAACGATAAAAAATTTTATGAAAAAAGTTATTATTAATGATAAAAAAATTAAGTGGACATTGCTTCATAAAATAATAAATTGATAAATTAATAAAGAGAAGAATTTAAATAAAGTTCAAATAAAGAATACATAGGAAAGAGGTCCAAAATAAGGGAATTACAATACTAACCTTAAAGGTATGAAAAATAGATTATACGGCAAGAAGGAGATAGGAACAGGGAAATTTAACCTTATCAGGTTGGCAAGGAATAAGTGTAGTCCAAGAAAATGAAGACAAATAAGGTTTAATGACCTAGCCGATGAATGATGGGCTTCCATGTTAGAGGTTAACTCTAGGAAAGTGGATGGTAGGATATAGGTTATATAAGGTAATTGGGCAACCTATGCAAGACAAACTTTCCAAGGCATATTATGATCAATTACCAAGTTATATGCATACCATTCACCTTTAGACACTAGATATCAAGTAAAACCAATTGTTGTTGTAAAATTGCAACAATAAACCAGTCTATAACAGCAAAAGGAAAACCAACCCAAAAAAATTAGCAATTAAGTCTTAGAATTTAGCCTATAACAAGCACAACAACACCCAATTGCTAAACAATGATTCTGAGTATCTTTAGCCACAATATCAAGTAAGTATGTAGCAATTATATCAAGTCATAATGGTTGTAGCAAACATTTGTAACAACAGCAATAAAACTTACTT
Organism: Picea engelmannii; assembly: GCA_009831015.1. Lineage (NCBI taxonomy): Eukaryota > Viridiplantae > Streptophyta > Pinopsida > Pinales > Pinaceae > Picea > Picea engelmannii. The sequence continues at coordinate 80,601 of ML799239.1, forward strand.
CTTTTCTAAGAGTTAGGTTAGATTCAGACTTAGTGATGTTATATAGATTGTTTTGAGAGAGAGTGAAGGAGTTTTGCGAGTGTTGAGAGTATTAAGCATCACAAACAATAAGACTAGTGTCGTCTACTTCTTTGGGCATTGGAGTCAAGCAACACTTTTAAAGATAAATTAGATATTCAAGAGGAATGAAGCTTTGAACCCTAAGGTGTAAGCCCTTATAGACCTTAGGATCAAAACCTGCAAGAAAACTATCCCAAGGGTGCAAACCCTTATGGACCCTAGGTGTCGTTCTCTTTCTTCTAGAGCATCTAGTTCAAGTATCAAATGGACTAAAGTCAAGACCCTTGTAATGTCCCCTTCCAAGTGACAGGGTCTTGAGAGACTTATTAGTCTAGTTGTTCCCTCTAGACTATAGTCTCAATAAAATAAAAGGGAACTAAGAGGCAAAAAGGAGTCACTGAGGTATTAAAGTTATATTCTTAAAGTGACTTAAGGAAAAAAGGAAAATAAAAGATAATTGGCTAAGTTGGAAAAATAAAGGTGAATGACCTTAGAATCCAATTAATTAAGTGAAAATTAGAATTGGAGGTAGAAAATGAGAGGAGGGCGCCTCACTCCTCATTCTTGATCATTTTGTCTTTGACACTTGTGAGCTTGAGAGCTTGGGCGTTTGAGGGTTTTGTCTCACTAAACCCTAGAGATCAGCAAGGAGGTGAAAGATTCCTCTATTCCTGATCCAAGCTTGGTCAAGGTGGTGAAAGAGCCCACCCTCACCATTCTACTCAATTTCAGATCTATTCCAGAAGTGTATTGTGGGAGTAGGGCGCAACATTGGGAGTTTTCTGCAGGTTGGGCGCACTGTTGGAGTAAAAGGGATTCGATTTGACTTGAAGGTTGAAGATCTGAGACAAATCTTGATCCTGAAGGGCTCACCATCACCATAACGCCTTTTCTCATCAGTTCTTGAAGGGTTTTCTCTGCATATCTATTATTTATGTTGGTTGGGCGAATTTTTGAATGAGAGCACATCTTCTCTCGTAGGTATAGTGAATTGAAGGGTTAGATCTCACATTTTGACTAGAGGATCTCATCATATATGTCCTATAAGCCCAGATCTAAATATCTATAGCCATTACCAAGAGTTTGGAGGCCAGATCCGAGGAGGCCGAAATTCCTAGGGTCTCTACAACCAGGTGGTGCGCAACTCAGCCAGTTTGGGATTCCAGATTGAAGAAGGGAAAGAAATTGATCTTGTTCAGACTTGCATGCCGCCATTGGAGGTCTTGGATTATTCACAACTCTCTTTTATTGTATCTTGGAGGCATCTTCAACCATAACTTCTATATTTTTGTTATATTCTTCCAAATCTGTATATCTCTTGTATGGAGGTCAACCTAATTAATAAATAAAGGTCAAATCTGAAGTTTTTGGCTATTCTATTGTGTCATTCTCTTGTATCTTGTTATTTTCAATTATTGTTGTGCCACGTACAAGCTATAAAACACTTGAAAGCATCTCCGACACAACCTTGGGGAATAACCTGCAAAAATACACAAACAAACAACTCACATAAATAGTTAAAACCCTTTATGTTCCTAGCAATTCTGCTTGAGAACATTACAGTGGTATAAGAGCGAATATCCTTGCCAACCTGTGACTAAATTAATGACTAAAAGGATAGGCCAAGGTGGACAACCTTTACCAGAGACACCAGAAGGAGAAGAGTCAGAAGGAACCATGGGGGAAAACCGTGAAGCAGAGAAAGCATTGCCAGAGGAGGCAACAATTTTAGCAGAGAAGGTAACTCAAACAATGCAAGACACACTTCAGAACAATCCGACTATTCTGCAACGCCACTTGGATGAGATGTAGAATCATTTATCTAGGGGACAAGAAGAACTGAAGATATCATTTGCAAACTTTTAGAGTGGATAGGAGAGAATGATAGAGATATTAGAGAGGCAGAGCAATCAACAGGAGACCCTCATCCATTTCTTGATGGAGCAAAGGCATGGTGGGAGCCATCACGCTATGGAGGGAATTAGGGAGCTGGTGGATCTCAAGGAGGAACAGGTCATGATGAGGAATCTAGGCACAAAGATCATACGGAGGAACCCAAATTACCTAGAGGCACACATTGTTAGGGTCCTAACCCGCACATAGGTAGAACAATATATTCAGATGTAATAAAGGTCAATATGAATAAGGCCTTTCAATAAAATAGAATAAGGCGGATGTAAGAAGACCTAATAGAAGCTTCCGCTTCTAGAAGGATCTTCCTCTAGATGCTTCTTTTTAGTATAAATAAGAGTCGAGGGTATGAGAACCCCAGCTTGGATATTATTGTAATAGAGCTCTGCTCAACTGGAGGTTGCCCCCTCAAAGAGGCCTGTGAACATAGCTTTCAGATTCAAAGTGTTATTTCTGTTATTATTCTCTTATCATTTCAGTGCTATTATGGTGAATGTTCTGGTTATATTGTTGTTATTCTACCATTTCTAGCATTTTATTTCTATTCTGCATACATTTTATATCTGGTATATTACAAGTGGTATCAGAGCACTTTCCTCGGCAAAAATTGTGGGTTAAATTTTTTTTTCAGGGTAGAGATGTATTCCGGCATCTTTAAGCCACAGAGATCTGTCGTTACATGCATAAACCCGCAGTTGAGGGATTCATACACACAGGAAATACAAGTGGTACTTAAGCGCATATCTGTTGGCCACCCTTGTAACCCCTATTGGTACCCCTTCGAGTGGTAGCGCATAAGACATCACCTGTGTACGGATCGGCCTAGATTACCTGAAGCCCTCTTTAGATAAACCGATCGGTCGCCTAACTGCTATAGTGTCACCGAGAACAACACTCGGGAAGATACTCTCTAGTACCTGGGTAGTCGGGTAGTACAGCTAAGGGTATGGTCTATCCTCCTCAGTTAGTGCCCTGAGATATTGGGTCGAGTACCACTGTTGGACCCCGCACGTATATCAGAGAGCTATAGCACAGGGCAAACCCTTGTCTGTAGAACCCTTGAATACCTAACCCTTGGGGACAGAAACATAAACAAATTAAAACAAACAAGATCTATTGTCGCGCAACTGTGTTCGGGTTGCCAAGTAAA
>ML799239.1:148739-160743 GCA_009831015.1 Picea engelmannii
AACACAAAGACACATAGGTGCCTATTTTATGTAACAAGTTCCACAAAAGTGGTCCCATAAAGTCTAACAATGCCCAATTACATGTACATAAATGCCCCAACAATAAGGGCTTCAAATGTTACAAATTCCATCCCAATGGCACTAAGCACATCAACAAATGTAGCTACTAGACAACATTACCACATATTTTAACATTCCCCCTTAATGTTAACTAGGGTAACATATACATATGCATAAGAATATGGCATGAAATTAACATTCCCACTTAATGAAAACTTCGTACATCCATTATAAGTTGTCCAAAACTCGTTATTTTTGTCCAAAACACTGTTACAATAAGTCTCCAAGATTCAATAGTGAGAAGTTATCTCCCCATAATGATTGTGTGATAAATAAAACTCACTTATGAAATGCATATTGAGGAACATGAAGCCACATAAATGTTTATTTTAGTAATAAGATCCATATAAGTGGTCCTATTAAGTTATTTTGTAAATTTAGCTTCTCATTCATTAAATAGTATACAAAAAAGTACATGTTTTCTAGGCTAGCTATCAAACATATGATGATTCTGCCTATGATGTTCCCTAGTATTAATATAGTTGTTTGTAGTTATCTAGCCTAGAATACTTAGTTATAACAATATAAAAATAACTTATCTAGTAGTCTGTTATAAGAGCAAGAACAAAATATATGGCCATTATAATGTTTAACATGAAATTTTAAGCCAAAAATGACTTGGACAAGTCAATGAGGCACCTAGTTCTCATCCTTTGAGGTCAAGTCCACATATATGTAATTTGGATTGATATCTACTTGGGAATCCATGGTTGGTATTTGGTCCTACTTATTCAAATACTACTACATGGAGTCTATCCCCCAATGTTTCTTGACTAATGCTTCATGTTTTTAGTCCAAGAAGTCTAATTTATTCAGGATGGTCTATTGTTGCACATCTCATTCTTCAACTATTTGGGTTATGAAGGATTTGTTTTGCTAGTATAATTCAAACAACTTATAATACTTGGTATCCTTTAAGAAAAGCTTATGTTTGATATCTTGTCCATGAGATCCTCATTAATAGACAATTCTTTTTCATTGAACATGCCCAACTTTATTTCCATTCATGTTTGTAAATCAACAAAAGTCAGCTTCAATAACAAATTTACTTCAAGCAACTTGTAACACACCCAACCCCCTAACCCTTAATTAGGATGGTGGGGTGTCAAAATTTCCTCTTCTTCAACTTAGTTATTTTCTTTAAGTAAACCTCATAGATGGATTATGCTCATCAAGAGCTTTCTAATTACTGTAACCATGTTCAAAACTGAGCTCTCGATCAAAAGTTATAGCCTCCCAAAGTTTTTGAGATTTTCATTTATCAACTCCACCTCATTTCCACATGGAATCCACATGGCTCTCTATCACTAGTGCCATCCTATGTGGCATTAACATGTCACTTGCCACCTAGCCCATTGGTCCACCAAATCAATGACTTTGATTATTCAAATATTCCCCTTCTTTGTCGTTGGAGTTCTTCTCCATCGGAGTTATATGCCACCCTAGCTGTCATGTTTCGATGACATGCATACTCTGACAATAGACATACTTCGACGAGTCCATCCTCCAGATTCGATGACTCTCATATCTTGACATTCAACGACTCTGAATTACATCAGTGCCTCTAACTTGCATGACGATTAATGCCTGCCTCTCTATTCTCTTGTGAGGTGAATAGGTGGGACCCACATAGATATATGGATGAGATTAAATTCGCCTACTCATTGACCTACGATCCATATCACCTCTCGGGTTCCTCCCGTCGAAGCCCATCCTCTTTGGATCCAATGGTTATCATCTGCAGAGATTAGTCTCAGAACTATTGACGACTCTGGTTCTCTCTCAGAGTTCTTCCCATTGAAGTACATCTCCTCTGGGACCACAACTCACTCTGACCAACATTCCTCCGATGAATGGTTGAGATCTCTCAACCTATAGATATGAGGGCTAAGATTTAAGGCACCTATTTGAAGGTTTAAAACCGACCATGACTCATACTTAGCCCTTTCTACAAATTGCAAGTTGGCATGTGTCAACCTTTGGGATCCACTCAACATGAAATCACTCTCCCTTTTAGCCCCTCTCAAGTGGGACCCACTATTGTCCCATCGACCAATTAATTTTTGACATGTTTCATCCTCCAAGTACATTGTCTGCCATGCTTGTGTGATACGTAACAATGACATCAACTTTCCCTCTCTCAACCCCTTTTCATTGTCAGACTTCCTCTCTCGACTTCACAACTCAAATCTTCTGACAATCTCACCCTTTGACGTATGGCTGAGATCTATTTTCCACGCCAAATCAACAACTGCAATTCATCCCAACTAAAAAATACAGGTTTTCATTTGAATGATGGTACAATTCGGGACTTAACTGATCAAGGTCTTTCCAAGTTCATTCCTTAAGGTTTTACTAGACCTTCTTGTCTCTCACATTTTCTTTGAAACAAGCTAAGGCGTTCTCACTCTGAGATATTTTCTTAAGGAACCAATTCCTCTTCACAAGAAGGTCTAGTGTAGCAAGTACGTTATTGTACACACAAGGATAAATTAGACATTCAACACTTCATTTGATTTACAGTTTCTTACTCAAAATCATACAATGTTTTTGGTTGTACAAGATGGCATAATTACATATTTACATAATGTATAAGACTTGCAAATAACACAAGGACTCATCTTATTCATAAAAACATCTCTATTCAAGAAAACATCCACAACAATCATTCATTATGTCCCATCATTACTCAAATACATAGACTTGCAACAACCAGTCTATTCATCAAACAAGCATAATCATCCATTAATACAAATACAGTCATCCAACCATTCATCTTACTCTATACATAGAGCACCTAAATAATTATATGTTCAATGAATAAGGTAACCAACCAATTAACTGTGGGTGTACACCTTTCCACCCAACCATAGGCTTTGATTTCTCACTAACTTCAACAACAAACCACCCCCATGCCAGGCCATGATAACACCAGGTGATTCTCTCACTATGGACTCATCAAGTCAAGGAATGGATCAAGGAGGTTACTCTCCTCCACTCCACAGGAAATAACAATAGTCTCCCCTTTTCCCACCAAGATCAGGACTTCCATAGGGTTTGTCAGATGCCTTCCCAACTGGATTTCCTTTACACAAGAGAGTCCCTTCACAGTTATGATGTCCCTCAATGTTCTCTCCTTCCAGTGCCGATTTCTTTCCATCCAACATCAAGCCTGCAACCCTCTTTCCCTCCAGTTAGGAGTTCCTAGGGTCTTCTCTATTCTATATTGATAATCCATTCACTAGGCTTGCTTCCCAATCCTTATTTTACTTAGACTCATGTGCTAGATATTCCTCTGCTCTTCTCATGAGAAATTTCTTCTGATGCACGAGTCTTTTCTCTCATGCTAGCATGACCTTCTTCTCAAACCATATTTACCACTTTTTGGTTGCATCTGCACATCGTGCCTCCACGATGTCTACTACTAGTTCTCTCACAACCTTCTCTTCTCTTTGTGAGCGATGTATGTTTTCCATGTGGAGGTTTTCTACCTTTAGGTTCTTCTTCCATGTGTTTCCTTGGGATTCCCATGACTTCTGTTAGGCACATCCTCCAGTTAGGGTCCGAGTTTGAAGGGGTAATCTCAGGGTGTCCTTCTATCATCTTCTTTTCTTGAGCATTGCTCTCCCCATACACTAGTTTTGTCAATAGTTATAACTTCTTCGACCACCAATCTTTCTCTTTTTAACTAATCACGTGGCTCTAGGAAATTCAGGGTATGTGGGTAGGTGATGAATTCAATTTGCAGGTGTAGGCTAGAGTGTTAGGCAAGCTTCCTTTTTTCCTCATTGAAGCTTCTCAATTCCACCTCACTAATCCACCTCATAAATCCCACTTCATCAATTCCAATTCATCTATTCCCTTTGGTGATATCATGACCAATACTTTTAAGGCTTCACCCATCAATCAACTAGTTGGCATTTTTGCTTAAACAAAAATACAATTACAACATTTATATGCCATGGCATGGAAATCATTAACATGATTAATTACATACAATCATAGGTTTAGAAATGGGGTGTTACATTCCCCTCCCCCTTCAAAATGAACACCATCCTCGGTGTTCTTTCATCTCAACAACACCTGCCATGCCTTTACCTTTCAACTGCTTCAACGTTATCTTCTTTTTCCTCACAATCCGATCCTCACTCAAACTCTGGCATTTCAGAACATGCTTGCAAAAAATATCAAACAACATGCGTATTAAAATAGTTTCATGCATAAATATTTCATTATTGTTCATAATTTAAGAGGAAATATTATATCGACACAATACTTATCTGTGCATTTCATGGATCTGCATCCATATGATTGTCGCATTTACTTGACTCATTGTTTTAGCTTGACATACCCATTTTTCTCATGATCCCAACTAGCATGTAATATGAATTATCCAAGTCTCCTCTTCCTTGCAGTCACTTACCCTCTAGGCTCATGCATCCCCTTCTATGTTACATAGTCCCTTGGGCGATCCATCATTTTCCAAGGCCTCCTTGCACAGGAAGAGCTCAGAGACTTATACAGTCTTACAACCAAGGAATCCCTTTGGCTTTCTCTAACATAGAATAGCTCATCATAACAATGATCATGACATGCATGGTATTAATGTCACAAAAATGGCCCTTTCATGCTTTCCCAACTTGACAACCATAATCTATCCCTCCAGGACTGATCTGTTATCTCACTTGTATCACAAGCATACAATAACCGTGAGATAATGTCATCAATGTATTCAAAATTCTTTCAAATATGTTACCCATATATTTTCCATTTCACATCTCCATTTTAATATTTGTTCCATATGGGAATTGTAATCCACAAGTATGAGACTTCCTTCTCATAACAATTTGGCTTAGTAGACATTGGTCTTCCTTATGGGCTTACAACACTTCCATATCCAAGACCCTTCTTCCTACATTTCCATTTTCACAAAACCAAACAAATTGTTAGTTCTCATGCACATTATACTTTCAATCCACACTTGTAGTGGCTCACAAACAGTTTCAGAATTGTGCATACTAACAATTACATCACATTTATCTATTCAATGATATAAAATAAAAGGAATTATCATTCCTTACACATGCATCATTTCAACATCCAAGCTTTTCAAAATGCATTCAATCATTAATTTAACCAATGTCTGTTAGGATCTAATCCTAACCCCTCTCTATGGGTCATTAGCTAGTAGGATATGTTTTCTATTTAATAAAGGAAGATGTTAGTTAACAAGGCCTAATAAATAAATAAGAATAAGTCAATGTAAGAAGACCTAATAGAAGCTCCTGCTTCTAGAAAGATCTTCCTCTAGAAGTTTCCTTAGAAGGTAAAATTAGTATAAATAATAGTAGGAGGCATTGGATATTTTTTCTTGGATATTATTGTAATAGAGCTCTGCTCTGCTGTAGGTTGCCTCCTCGAAGAGGCAAGTGAAAATTGCTATCATAATAAAGATGCTCTTCTTGATGATTATTCTGGTGTTATTTTGGTGTTCTTCTATTTTTTTTTTTTTGGATATATCATTATCATTTTGTCATTGCCTACTAGATATTTTCTATTCTGCATAATATATTGTATCAGGAATATTGCAAGTGGTATCAGATCTCTTTCCAGGGAAAGACTTGTGGGCTAAATTTTTTCAGGGTGGAGACATATTCTGGTGTCTTTAAGTTATAGATATCTGTAATTGCATACATAAACCCACAATCAGGGAGTCATACATGCAGGAAATACAAGTGTTTCTTAAGTGCACATCTGTTGGCCACCCTTGTAACACTTGTTGGTACCCCTTCGAGTGCTAGCGCATCATACAACATCTGTATACAGACCGACCTAGACATATTGAATCCCTCAGTAGATAAACCAATCGACTTCTTGATTGCTATAGTGTCACCGATAACAACACTCGAGAAGTGAATCTCTAGTACCTGGATAGTCAGGTAGTACGACTAAGGGTATGGTCTAGCCTCCTTAGTTGGTGCCCTAAGATATTGGGTCGAGTATTACTGTTGGACCCTACATATATATAAGAGAGATATAACACAAGGAAAACCCTTGAATGTAGATTCCCTACAAACCCTAACCCTTGGGAACATAGTAGAGAAAGAAAAGACAAGATCTATTGCAGGGCAACCTTGTCATCTGCATTGGGGTTGCAAAATTACTACATATTTTGTCCTATTAAGAATTTGGACATTCCGCCTTTGTAGTATTATTCAGTTAAAAGTACAACTCTGTATGAGTCTGGGCATGTCAACACCCTTATTTGTGACCTAGCCCATTGCATTCCTCTCATCATTCTGATTTTAGTGGTACCCTTCCATTTTAATCCTTTTTTTCCTGCGGACCAAACCCCCTTTGGGACGCCTTTCTTGAGACCTATCCTATTGGATTCCTCTCCTTGTCCTGATCACCCATATACCTATCAATTTTAAGCCCATTTTTCCCATCATGACACCTTTGTTGATACCTAATCCTTCACAATGCCTACCACTCACTCTTAGTCCCAAGAAACCTTGGAGGATTGAATGTCCCACCTGGAACAAAAAATTGTTGACAACATGTCTTCTCTCTGCAATGAATTCTCCATGACCCTTGACCAACAAGTCAAAAAACTGGTGCAACTCTTTAGGGGTAAGAATGTTGAGCCAAACCCAAAATAACTTCTGTATTATCATTATGAACATACTCAGTCCTCTTGATCCCCTTAGGGTTCTCTACCTTCTTGGAATAAGGTGCCCAAAATTGACATGAATAAATTTGATGGTTCCAACCTAGTCGAGTGTGTTTCTCAAATGGAACAATATTTCTCCCTTCATGATATTCGAGATGATGAGACCAAACTCCATGTAGGGATTTTGTACTTGGATCAAGAATGCTGGCAGTGGTGGTAGTGGCATAATAAATATTATCCAGGACCTCCCAATTGGAACATGCTATCCAAAGAAGTTTGTGCCCATTTTGATAGGGAACTTTTTTTTGGCCAACTCACTAAGCTACTTCAAACTGGATCTATCACAAACTTCATCATGGAATTTGAATAGTTAGTTATTAGTATCGAGGTATTATCTGATGAATTGTACCTTAAATGCTTTATTAGTGGTCTAAAAGAAGCTATCAAGGCTCATGCGAACATGCATGATCCTACTACCTCGTTACATGCATGTCAATTAGCCAGGGAAATCGAGACCATTCTCTAGGCGCCATCCTTGAAGGCTCTATTTACCAATTGTCCTCATCTAGGGGCTACATTTACTCTGACCCAAACTTTGAAGGCCCAAAAGGTCTCTCTCGTCGAAATGGCGGAATGTTGCAAGCAAGGCCTTTGCTACTATTGTGATGAAAAGTATGCACCATAGCATAAATGTAGAGAACAAAATTTCTTCCATATTGATGCCTCAACTTCCTCTTCCTATGATGACATCCCATCCGATGATGTTTCAGACCAAGAGGCGACTCAAGCAGGTGATCCTATCGAAGATCCAGTTGTCACACCAATGGAATCCATGGACTCGGTCATATCGCTTCATGCACTCTCACGTATTTTGGCCCCACGAACATTGAATATCAAGGGTGACATTAAACATAGGTCGGTTGTGTTGTTGATTGATAGTGGTAGCACCGATAATTTTATTCATTATAGGCTCATTGATGAGATCCATTGCTTTGTCTTCCCTGTTTCTAATTTTCAAATCCTCATCGCAAATGGTGGTACTATGAAGTGTGAGGGCCGCTATGAGAATTTCAAACTCCAAATGGGTGATAACCATATGAAAACCTACATGTTGTCTATTTCCATGGGTAGTTGTGATATTGTATTGGGCATGGAATGGCTTCGCACTCTGGGGCTGATAAAAATGGATTATTAAGAATTATATATGAGATTCACCCAAGGAGCTCACCCCTATACTCTCAGGGGTCTCCAAGCGGGCTCTCATGAAATCATAAGCTCTCATAGGATGGAAAAACTCTTGAAGAAATGCCACCATGGTGTGATTGCTCTATTTAATGCCATCCAGGTCACTGAATAGGCCTCTCAAGTAGTTCCTCCTAGACTACAACTCATTTTGGACAAATACCTCAAGATATTTGAGATTCCTACAGGCTTACCTCCTTCCAGGGGTGAACATGATCATAGCATCCCTCTCCTTCTGGGCAGTCAACCCCCAAATGTACATCCCTACATATATCCATTTACTCAAAAAAATGAAATAGAAAAGATGGTACATGAACTATTGGAGGCAGGGGAAATTCTCCCTAGTAATAGCCCACATTCTTCCCCAGTGGTGATGGTTTTAAAAAAAGAAGGTACTTGGAGCATGTGCCCTGATTTTCATGCCCTGAATAAACTGACCATCAAAGATAAATTTCCCATTTATGTCATTGATGATTCAATGGATGAACTCCAAGGTGTGTGTGTATTCACCAAAGTAGAGCTTCGCTCTGGTTATCACTAAATCCGGATGAAGGAGGCAGATATTTTGAAGACTTATTTAAGAACTCATGAGGGACATTATGAATTATTTGTCATGCCTTTTGGCCTTTGCAATGATCCATCCACCTTCTAAAGTCTCATGAATAAGCTATTGAAACCTTACCTTAGGAAGTTTGTCTTGGTTTTCTTTGATGACATCCTCATTTATAGCTGCACCTGGGATAACCATCTTCTTCATGTGCACAAAATCCTTCACTTTCTGGAGGAAAACCAATTGTTTTTCAAAAAGACCAAATGTTCATTTGGCGCCAAGCCAAACCGAAGTAGTCAACAAATGTTTGGAAACCTAATTGCGTTGTTTTGCTTTAGACAAACAACACCAATGGGTGCAGTGGCTTCCTTTGGCAGAATGGTGGTACAATAATTCCTATCATACAACCACTAAAATTACCCCATATGAAGTGGTGTATGGACAAAGGCCACTGATAGTCATTACCTATATTCCTAGCATATCCAAGGTCCAATCTATTGATACAATGCTGCAAGGTCATGTTGATTTTTCAATAGGCTAGGTTAATATGAAGTTTAATTGATTTTATCATTTAACTATAACCATAAATGTTGCAGCAATCAAGATCACAAGAAGAAGCACCATGCACAAGAACACAAAATGTATCCTCGGAAACCCTTCTCAACAAGGGAAGAAAACCCAGCCAAATCCTTTGCTATATTCTTCAAGAGAAATACCTTCAACTCCAAGAAAGGCCTAGCACACAAGAGGGTACTTAAACCCTAGAACTCTAGTGCCCAAAAGAGGTGTGCACCTTTTTCCAAAGTAGTGTACTTGCTGAAATTTCCAAACTTACAAGTATGATGTGATTCCACAATGGGGAATCATCCCTTACTTATATTAGACTTGTCAAATCAACAAAGACATCTATTGGCTCAACAGGGCCGACCTCTCTAAGTCACTTTATAATTTATTATTATTATTATTATTATAATTAATATAAACAATATCAATTATCTTTTACATTTATTATTAATCACATTAAGGTGGGGCCGACCTGTACCCTTTACATAAAAATTAGGGTTACAAGTAGGTCTGACTCTTGAACAACATATAGCAAAGGATCTTATACACCCACTAGTGCTCATCCACTAGGGGAACATCCATAGGGGTGTCATAGCTCTGGCTCACTGCATTACACATAAGAACCAGATCTACACACGTTCACCTGTGCTCATCCACATGCACATCCACTCTACATATCTTCTTTCCCACAGCCTCACACAAGAGAATCATCTGGAGTTTTCTCGTCAACTCTGCTACTTAGAGGAGGCTAACACATCATCTTCATTTTTTTTCACATGACGATGCACCCAACACTTTGGGATTTCACACGTTCACCTTGTGCTCAACCACAAACACGTCCAACTCATCAGATCGCCTTTCCCAATGGATAATCATATGGAGTTATTCTAATCTTTGAATGGAGGAGGTCATCTCTACATTCCTAGCTATGTCTCAGGCATGAACCATGTACCCTTCTTAGGGGATTTATCTTAGGTTTGTAACCTGAGAGAAAGGCTTCACATAACTGTAATGATCCACGCCTCACATGTTTGTAAGCTGGAGAATGTCTCACATAGTTTCATTCATCAACACTCCCTCTCAGCTAGGGAGGCATTCTTCATATTGTCATGTCTCACACGGATGTACTATGAATTTTTTTTTTGGCTGGAGTCATCAATACTCCCTCTTAACTAGGAAGGCATTTTTCACCAAGTTACTCTGCTGAAGATGTTTGTAATATGCTCATGTGTAGGAAGGTACTGCAAGTGTAAAATTTTCCTCTGCATCATATCTCTGATCTAAGGATATTTTATCTCATCGTTTTTCGATCCATCAGGAAACATTTGTTTCTCAAGGATATTTACACACGGCTCTTGGTTATCATCATAGAATCCATCTCATGGTCAAGAAAATATGTTAGAAACTGGTGAAGACACATTGCTTTGCACACTCGATGCTATTTACTCTGCCTCTATGGTACTTAAAGTCACATAGTTTTATTTCTTGTTGTATCAAGAAACCATGGCAAACTTTATGGTATAAAATCAACTGGATGTGCTCTCCTGATCCACTGTACTTTTGCTCAATCTGAATCAACATATCCTACAAACTCAAGTTCACACTGGAGGCATATCTCAGGCCATATCCAATTGTGCCTAGTATATATCTAATACATGTTTTGTTGTTTTTCTAGTGAGTCCGTCTAAGCATATTCACTACATGGAATGAATCAAGTCTGGTGTTAACCAGATACATCAGTGATGCAATCGGCTATGGATCAGTCTCGGCTGAATCATCATGAACCGTCTTCTTTAAATCCATCACAGTGGATTTTATATTTTGTCATACTAAACTTCTTTAATATTTTTACTGTATATTTTCCTCGACTCAAAAAAATTCTTATCAGTCCTCTGTCATACTTCTTTTCCCAAGAAGTAGTGCATCATACTCAGATTCTTCATCTCGAATTTAGAATTCAAGGATTACTTGTATCCAACAATAATGCTTTATGAATAAGTCACCAGGATTAGGCTCTCGTCATCAACACTATAATGATATAGGTTTGGATCAACAACACTCTTGCTGAAATACAAACTCATCAAGAATCTATCTATATGATATAGTTTCCAAATCATGGATGGTATTACGAATGGAAGTGCATCGAGTTTACTGGAACAAGTGTCTTATCATAGACAACTCCCTCTGTTTGTAAGAAATCTCTGGCTATATATTTCTTTTTTTTTTTATTTCTTGACACTTCCATCAGTTGCATTCTTGATCTTAAGATATACTGGTATTCTTCTGTTATGGAATCTTTCCATACTTGTTCTCCTATTGCTTTCTTAAGACAAGGAAGATCAACATCAATGAAGTGGCTTATGACTGAAGGATACCTCGAAAATCTCTTTTTCCTTCTCGGAATATGCCTTGAGGGGCTTGCATGTTTCTCTGCCTCTAGGTAGCCCTTTTATGTCCTACTGAACATAAAAACTGGAGAAACTGGATCAATTGGAATAATGTTTGTCTCCCTCTGAACTGCGGAAGGGGAAGAAAGGCATTGTCTCACTGTTAATCTCCATCTGAGATTCTCTGGATTTTGAAGGGCTATTTCTTCTTCAAGGGCAACATCATTTATGCTTGTTCTTGTATGATGAACAAATTAAATATGGCTTGGACTCTCGTACCAGGGATAGTGGTCCAAATCTTGAGAGCTCCCATACTAGAAATAATATTCATCATTTATTTGAAAAATGCAATCAACTATAAAATTAGAGATCAATTGATTTACCTAGTTGTAGTCATGTCCTTTTAGAGAAAGTACTTCTCCTCTCTCTTGTCTTCACTCTTTTGAGGTGGATCTGGATCAATTTCAT
>ML799240.1:5809-44389 GCA_009831015.1 Picea engelmannii
CAAAAATTCTAAAAATTAATTCAAAAGCTAAACAATGCTAAATGTACCTTTCATAGCTATTTGGATGAGAAATATGATGAAATATAAGGTGAAATGAAAGGTTTGATGGATGAAATCATGGTTTATAAGGCAAAATGAAGGTACAAAAATGAACTCAACAGATACTATAACATGGATATTCCAAATGGAGAAATTCTTTGATCTAGACCAAGTGCAAACCTTACAAAATGTAACTCTTGCATCCTTGTATTCAGAAGATGATCATTTTCTTTGGTATCAATGAATTTGTGAAAGAAAAAAGGATTCTATTATCTCTTAGTCCATTTTTATGGATGAATTGATAGCAAATTATTGGGATATTAAAAGCAATACATTCTTTAGTCAATTAAAAAATCTTCAACAAATATGTCCAATGAGAGAACACATTCAACAATTCCAAAAACTAAGTCTAAGAGTAAATAACATTCTATAGGATAATTTGTTATATATCTTTATGGGCAATTTAAAGGGAGAGAATTCAACATGTAATGTGTCTCTTTATTCAACATGCTTTCAATATGGAAAGGAGAGTTGAAAGAAAAATTATAGCTACTAGAAGAGTGGTTTCTAACAACTATAGAGAACACCATGCTCCCTCTCCTATCCTCACTCAACCTACAAGGTTGACACCTTAACAAATGGATTAAGGAAGAGCAAAGGGACTATGTTTCAATTATGAAAGCAAGTATAGTATGGGGCATAAATGCGGTGAGAATAAATTATTCTACATCGATTGTGAAGAGGAAGAAGATCAATAATTGGAACAATCTCAATAACTATAACTAGCAAAGACTACTCTAACCATATCTTGTCATGCATTGAAAGGAATTAGTACTCCACAAACCCTCAAGATAGAAGGATATATCAAAAAGAAAAAGGTAATGAAGTTTATTGTTTCTCGTAGTACCCATAACTTCATTAATTGAAAATTAGAAAAACTTCTCAATTGCTTTGTATTTCCAGCACCAGAGTTCCAAGTAATGATTGAAGATGGAGATACCATAAAATTTTCAAGGAAGTGTCATAGTATTAAAATCAATATGGGGGATTATTTGTTGCGGGAGTACTTGTTGGATAGTCCCATGATTTCAATTTATATGGGTAGTGTTGATGTTGTATTAGTGGCCCAATAGTTACAATCATTGGGAACAATGGTTCTTAATTTTAAGAAATTTTCATGAGATTTTCCTCAAAAATCAAGGAAATTGAACTCATAGTATCCAAGGAAATCCATCTAAAGTGATAAGCTATGACAACATGACAAAATTACTGAAAAATAGATACCATGGTGTAATGGCACAATTGTGCTCACTAGATGTTCAAAAATATGGACCCTCTATTCCAATGGATCTCCAAAAAATTATTGACAATCATTCTAAGGTATTTGAAGAGATGCCTAAGGGTCTTCCACCTACTAGAGATCATGATCATGCCATTCATTTGAAGCCAAGAAGTGTCCCACCTAACATTAGGCCTTAGAGGTACCCATATGCGCAAAAGAGTGAGATTGAGTATATGATTCAAGAAATTTTAGAGGATAACATCATTCAACCTAGAAAAAGTACTTTCTCTTCACCAGTGGTGGTGGTTACAAAAAAGGACAGTTCATGGTGTATCCGTCTAGATTATAGACAAATCAACAAAATGACCATTAAAAATAAGTTTCATATTCCTGACATTGATGAACTATTAAATGAATTGAAGGAGAAACTTTTTTACTAAGTTTGATCTCCACTCTAGATATCATCAAATCCGAGTGAGGCAAGAAGACATTCCCAAAAAAATATTTAAAACACATGAATTCCATTATGATTTTTTGGTGATTCCATTTGGCTTTACTAATGCACTTTCAATATTTCAAAGCTTGATGAATTATATTTTCAAACCCTTACTCAAAAAAAATGTGTTAGTATTTTGACGCAGGTGCGATCTTCCTACCTACAACTCCTCGCCTGCTCACAAGATCGATCAAAAATCCCCTTCTTCTGAGCCGAAGCGGCTCCTTAGATTCCCTCGGGAATCACTGTGAAAATCTGACCCACAGGTCTTTTTCTTCACCTTCTCGGCCTCTGCACCGGACTGTGACCAATTTCCCCCATAGGAAAATCCTTTATCGGGCTTCGGGGTTTTGCTATGCCGGTATGCGTTAATCCCCTGTCATTAGGATTCTCGATCCTCCGATTTCCGATATGCCCCTTCTTGCGCGTCATCCCCTTCCGGCTATAACGAGGTCCATGAGACCTGCTCTCGTATGACCACTACCTTATAGCTTCCCATCGGGGCTCCTCCTATCGGAGTTTCGGACTTTCAAATGTCGAAACTCACAAGTCCTCAGGACCCGCGATCCTCTGAATCCTGATGCGCGTTAGCCATCCTGGCTAAGCCCTGGTCCACGCGACCACCTCTCATATGACCGCAATCATATACTTCTGTCGGGATTCCTCCTATCGGAGTTTCGGGGTTCACGATACTGAAATGCACAAACCCTTCGCTCACGGGATCCGCGATCCTCTGATCCCCGATGCGCCTTCGCCTAGCTGGCCTCCGGGCTAGACCCTCGGTCCACGTGACCAATGCCCCCGTGTCCACAACCTTACCTCTCGTCGGGGTTTCGGACTTCGGAGTTTCATAATGTATGGACTCCTCATCCTCGCGATTCCCAATTCTCTGATGGACTCGATATGCCGATGTGCTGATAGCTGGCCCCCACAATAGAGATGTTCCCTTTGTCGGGGTATCGCGTTTTGCGATTCTGAAATGCTTGGGCTACCTGTCCGCGGGACTTGTGATACTCTGAATCCCGATTTACCGATGAACGACCTCCTGTCAGAGCTTTCCCAGGTGGCGCTTGATCACTGCCACGCGTCCTCCAGAGATGGACGGCCCAGATCAATCCTCGGAACTCGCCATTTTCAAAAAGCACCAACACTTACCTATGCGACCTCCGATGTCCAGATCTCCGATGCTGGATGATCATGTGACATGTGTCCTCCCGCAAACCAACGGTTGTGATTCTTTCGCTGTCTCAGAACCTGAGATGTCTCGATTTTCTTGACCTCGAGAATTTCGATATCCCGATACCTTCACCTCTTGCTGGGATATTCCTCCTGTTTGCGAGGTTAACTCCCTTGCAACTTCTGCCGATCCGACGGCTGTTGGCGATCCTGAGCCAGATCTAACACTAAGATCTGTCCTCCTTCTCTGCGCTCCTCCAGCTGCTCCCTGGACGCAAACACCAACGGTCCAGATCTAATTCCCAGCTGACCTGACGGCTGTTGTTTCTCCCTCCTGAGCTCCTACGCGCCTTCTTCCCTGACTCAGAAGAAATTCAATTTTCTCAAAGGCCTCGGCCTTTGTCTTCTTTTCGCTTCTGCAAGCTCTTCGAGTTTGAGCCTTTGTCGCGCGTGTAAAACGCTAACTCCTCCTGAGCTTGTTCTTTTCGAATCCTTGAAGGATTTTGAGGTTTGCGCTCCTGCAGAGTTTTCTCATGCACACGCTGGTGTTGTCCATCCTGAGATTCTACAAATGCTCAGACCCCTTGAGGGATTTTGGTTTCCTCCTTCTCCCATAGATGGAGAATAAAATTCCTTTCGGCCTATTCTTCACTCCAGCAACGCCTTGCTGAGTCTTTCTGGGTGTTCAACAACCCTGAGAAGGTTCCCTCAGTAGACCCTTCCTCACTTCCAGAACTCAAAGAGTTATTTTCTTCTTGTGCCTACCTGCACATAGTCTCAATGCCCACCTAGCAGAGTTTCCCTTTCACAGAACGTTCAGCAGTTATGTCTTCTTTCGAGCACTCCTTGCACTTGCTCGATGCCCTCCTGGCAGAGCTCTACAAAACCCTCCATGATTTTGTTTTCTTCTTCAAACTCTCAGCAGAGTTCTTCCTCAAATGCACCGCAGCGCATATGCTCAATGCCCACTTGGCAGAGCTTCACATAATCCTCCACGATTCTGTCTCTTTTGAACTCACAATAGAGTTCCTCCAAATGCACCTTGTGCATGTGCTCAATGCCCACTTGGTAGAGCTTCACAGAATCCTCCACGATTCTGTTTGCAACTGTGTTCTCATACACAGCCTTGCCTTCAAGGTGTTCAACAAACTTGAGGTCTTCTTCCCTTGAGTTGTTGATTCCAGTTCCTGTGCCGCAGCACGTCCCTGTCTGACCCCGTAGAGTTCAGAAGTGCATCAGTGCACCGGTATTCAGAGTCCGCAGCACTTTGTCACGCCCTCCTGGCATGAAACCTCAAAGACCCTCAACTAAAATCAAACAGACTCCCTGCAAACATACAACCACATCATACATTTACAGAATAATAGAACACTCAATAGACACTCGCATAATACAGAACTCATGCAGGAAAAACTGTTGTTTTGTATTAAAAATGGAAAAATGCATGTATTTTTACAATGGTGTCCTCGAGCTCTCTCTGGATCTTCTCATATTTTCGCTAGCTCTACTCTTCCTAGCTCACCTCTCCACTACTTCCACTACAACAACTACAACAACTACCAATATGAGATATTCTAAATCTCTTTTACCTAAGGGGGCTCTTTGAGCGCTTCCCTCCAGATTCACCTACCCTATTCAATTACATTGAATGGGCTATCTAGTCCGCTATCAGATCTAGATCTCAACCATAAAATCATTAATGGCCGATCTTATCTACAGCCTGCACAAAGGCACGACTTCCTGGCTCAACAGCCTAAGCATTTAAATTTACATTCAATTCAAATTCCAAATGAGGTTGTGCCTCCCTCTTAGCTTTGAATGCATGCGCGTTAATGTGGCTGGCTGACTGGATAGTTGGCGTGGAGAGATGCTCCTGCATCATACTCCTCAGCTGCAAAATCATGAGCTCCTGCTCATCAGCTTCCCACCTAAGCGGTTGGAAATCCTCCTGGATCCCAAACAAATACCTGGAGTTGTTCATCCGCTCCATTCTGCTGCTGCTTATGCGTTGTTGTTGTTGTTGTTGCTGTTGCTTCCTTATTCCTGTTCAACCTCTCCTTGCTGATAGTGTCTGCTGATCGAATCATCAGCTCCATGATCTCTTCGATCACTTCGTCCAACTGCTCCCATGGCTGGCTCTGCTCATGCAGTCTCCTCAGCTGCAAATTTTTTTGGCACATGAGCAGATCACCATGATCTCCCATGCTTTCTTCCTCAGCTTCCAACCTCACCTGTTGGATGTGCACGCTCTACAATTTCACCCTTCTCTCCAGGGTTTTGAATTGTTCCCACAGATCAGCAAAGAAAATGCTATCTGCCCCTTTTTCTTCTGCTGCAAACTCCCATGTTGCAGTCTCTTCAGCATCTTGGCTGAAAATGTTAAGCCATTCCTCGGAATGCTCGTCTTCCTTTTCTGCTTCTGTTGCTGTTAGCCCCAATGCTATAGCTCTTTCAGCTTCTTGGCTGAAAGTAATGAGCCATTCCTTAGAATGATCCTCTTCTTCATCTGCTTGGGCAACTTCCAAATTCTGCTCCAATTCTTCTTCTTCCCTGACAGTCACGGCTGACTGTTCTGTTGCTGTTGTTGCATCATCTGCAACACTGACTTCTGCCTCCTCTTGGGCAAGTGGTAGGAATACCTGAATTCCTCCAATCATTAGAAGATCTCTCATATATTCCTTATTGGTCAGCTGCACCTGTTGATCCAAACTCACCTCTGAGTTTATGAGACCCTCAGACAGTCTCATCTACTCGGTCAGCTCCTCGGGCTGATCAAAATTCACTTGCTCATCTCTGCCCACCTGGCAATATGAGATGTGTTCACTGCCCTCCTGGCAGACCATGAGATCAACTGATCCCATCTTCACCGGCACCCCTTGCTGAATTGAACTCACCTCCAAGTCCATGAGACTTTCAGACAGTCTCGTATGTTCATCTCTGCCCACCTGGCAATCTGAGATGCTTCCACTACCCTCTTGGCAATCTATGAGATCCCACAGCGACCTCAATTCATTGCCTAGCTGGTAATGTGAAATTCCCTAGCTGTCCTCCTGACAGTCTGTGAGACCACGCAGCGATCTCGTTTCGTTGCCCACCTTGCAAACTGGAGTTTCTTCTCTGCCCTCCTGGCATTTCTTGAGATCCTCAGCTGATCCCAATTCATTCTCTTCATCGAGAAATTTTCCAGTCTCTGGTTCACATACCTGAATCATTTCCTCTTCTGGTCCATTGAGGTTTTCAACATACCTCAACCATCTTTTTAACAGCCTGCGTTGTCTTATGACCATCAATTCCTTGACTGGCCATTTCGCCTTTGGTTTCTTCATGGGCCATTCATATATCCATCTCGGCTTCTTATCCTGCCGCAACTTCAATTCAAGCTCATCTATCATCGCGTTCAGCTGCATCTTCAATGCAATCCATTTCATCTCCGCTCTTATATCAACGAACTCTTCATCTATGTCTTCTTGACTCCACAACTCTGAGTTTTTCCTTCCAGCAGATCTACGGCCTTCAGTAGCCATCTTGCTGTCTCTGTCTTCTCTCCTAGAAAACCTGTTGTCACTCTGCATCTCGAGTGTTTCCAGCTTCACTTACAGTCCTCCTGGATGCCTCCTTGATTGTTTCCTACTTGCAAACAAATCCTTACAGAGTCCTCAGCAACTCTGTCTTCTTTCACCTGAAATATACAGATGAATTTCCTTCTCTGATACCACTTGATGTGTATCAGAGTTCTCTTTACCTCTTGCCTCTCTTGCCTAAAATATACAGACAAGAAATCATCTCTGATACCACTTGACGCAGGCGCGAGCTTCCTACCTACAACTCCTCACCCGCTCACAGGATCGATAAAAAATCCCCTTCTGCTGAGTCGAAGCGGCTCCTTGGATTCCCTCGGGAATCACTGTGAAAATCTGACCCACAGGTCTTTTTCTTCACCTTCTCGGCCTCTACACTGGACCGTGACCAATTTCCCCCATAGGAAAATCGCTTATCGGGCTTCGGGGTTTCGATATGCCGGTATGCGTGAATCCCCTGTCATTAGGATTCCCGATCCTCCGATTTTCGATACGCCCCTTCTTGCGCGTCAGCCCCTTCCGGCTATACCGAGGTCCATGTGACCTGCTCTCCTATGACCGTTGCCTTATAGCTTCCCATCGGGGCTCCTCCTATTAGAGTTTCGGACTTTCAAATGTCGAAACTCACAAGTCCTCAAGACCCACGATCCTCCAAATCCCGATGCGCGTTAGCCCTCCTGGCTAAGCCTTGGTCCACACGACCACCTCTCATATGACTGTAGCCATATACTTCTGTCGAGATTCCTCCTATCGGAGTTTCGGGGTTCGCGATACTAAAATGCACAAACCCTTCGCTCATGGGATCTGCGATCCTTCTATCCCCGATGGGCCTTCGCCTATCTGGCCTCCGAGCTAGACGCTCGATCCACGTGACCAATGTCCCCATGTCCACAACCTTACCTCTCGTCGAGGTTTCGGACTTTGGAGTTCCACAATGTATGGACTCCTCGTCCCCGCAATTCCTGATTCTCCGATGGACTCGATATGCCGACGTGCTGACAGCTGGCCCCCACAATAGAGTTGTTCCCTTTGTCGAGGTATCGCGTTTCTCGATTCTGAAATGCTTGGGCTTCCTGTCCGTGGGACTCGCAATACTCTGAATCCCGATTTACCGATGAACGACCTCCTGTCGGAGCTTTCCCCGGTGGCGCTCGATCGCTGCCACATGTCCTCCAGATATGGACGACCTAGATCAATCCTCGGAACTCGCCATTTTCCAGAAGCACCAACACTTACCTATGCGACCTCCGATGTCCATATCTCCGATGCTGGATGATCATGCGACATGTGTCCTCCCGCAAACCAACGGTTGCGATTCTTTCGTTGTCTCGAGACCTGAGATGTCCCGATTTTCTTGACCTCGAGAATTCCGATATCCCGATACCTTCACCTCTTGTCGGGATCTTCCTCCTATTTGTGAGGTTAACTCCCTTGCAACTTCTGTCAATCCGACGACTGTCGGCGATCCTGAGCCAGATCTAACGCTCAGATCTGTTCTCCTTCTCTGCACTCCTCCGGCTGCTCCCTGGACGTGAACACCAACGGTCCAGATCTAATTCCCAGCCGACCTGATGGCTGTTGTTGCTCCCTCCTGAGCTCTTGCGTGCCTTCTTCCCTGACTCAAAAGAAATTCAATTTTCTCAAAGGCCTTGGCCTTTGTCTTCTTTTCGTTTCTGCGAGCTCTTCGAGTTTGAGCCTTCGCCGCGCGTGTAAAATGCTAACTCCTCCTGAGCTTGTTCTTTTCGAATCCTTGAAGGATTTCGAGGTTTGCGCTCCTAC
Organism: Picea engelmannii; assembly: GCA_009831015.1. Lineage (NCBI taxonomy): Eukaryota > Viridiplantae > Streptophyta > Pinopsida > Pinales > Pinaceae > Picea > Picea engelmannii. The sequence continues at coordinate 14,160 of ML799240.1, forward strand.
AGAGTTTTCTCATGCACACGTTGGTGCTGTCCATCCTGAGCTTCTACAAACGCTCAGACCCCTTGAGGGATTTTGGTTTCCTCCTTCTCCCACAGATGGAGAATAAAATTCCTTTCGGCCTATTCTTCACTCCAACAACCCCTTGCTGAGTCTTTCTAGGTGTTCAGCAACCCTGATAAGGTTCCCTCAGTAGACCCTTCCTCACTTCCAGAACTCAAAGAGTTATTTTCTTCTTGTGCCTACCTGCACACAGTCTCAATGCCCACCTGGTAGAGTTTCCCTTTCACAGAACATTCAATAGTTATGTCTTCTTTCGTGCACTCCTTACACTTGCTCGATGCCCTCCTGGCAGAGCTCTACAGAACCCTCAATGATTCTATTTTCTTCTTCAAACTCTCAACAGATTTCTTCCTCAAATGCACCACAGCGCATATGCTCAATGCCCACTTGGCAGAGCTTCACATAATCCTCCACGATTCTGTCTCTTCTGAACTCACAGCAGAGTTCCTCCAAACGCACCTTGTGCCTATGCTCAATGCCCACTTGGAAAAGCTTCACAAAATCCTCCATGATTATGTTTGCAACTGTGTTCTCATACACAAACTTGCTTTCAAGGTGTTCAACAACCTTGAGGTCTTCTTCCTTTGAGTTGTTGATTCCAGTTCCTGTGCCGCAGTACGTCCCTGTCTGACCCCGTAGAGTTCAGAAGTGCATCAGTGCACCGGTATTCAGAATCCGCAGCACTCTGTCACACCCTCTTGGCATGAAACCTCAAAGACCCTCAACTGAAATCAAACAAACTCCCTGCAAACAATCAACCACAGCATACATTTATAGAATAATAGAACACTCAATAGACACTCGCATAATACAGAACTCATGCACGAAAAACTGTTGTTTTGTATTAAAAATGGCAAAATGCCTGTATTTTTACAATGGTGTCCTTGAGCTCTCTCTGGCTCTTCTCATATTTTCGCTAGCTCTACTCTTCCTAGCTCACCTCTCCACTACTTCCACTACAACAACTACAACAACTACCAAAATGAGATATTCTAAATCTCTTTTACCTGAGGGGGCTCTTTGAGCACTTCCCTCCAGATTCACCTACCCTATTCAATTACATTGAATGGGTTGTCTAGTCCGCTATTGGATCTAGATCTCAGCCATAAAAGCATTAATGGCCGATCTTATCTACAGCCTGCACAAAGGCACGGCTTCCTAGCTCAACAGCCTAAGCATTTAAATTTACATTCAATTCAAATTCCAAATGAGGCTGCACCTCCCTCTTAGCTTTGAATGCATGCGTGCTAACGTGGCTGGCTGGCATGGAGAGATTCTCCTGCATCATATTTTTTGATGATATATTAATCTATAGAAAATGTTGGGAAGAACATGTACACCATGTTGACATGGTGTTAAAATTGTTGGAAGAGAAACAACTATATGCAAATCCTTTCAAGTGTTCCTTTGGGGTTCAAGAAGTGAAATCTTTGGGTTATATTGTATCTGATGAAGGTGTCAAAGTGGACCCTAACACAATTAAATATTTGATGGAATAGACAATTATAAAAACCTTGAAGAATCTTATAGGATTTTTAGGATTGATAAGATATTACCGCAAGTGTGTCCGGAATTGTGGTCAAATAACAACACCTCTAACATCATTATTAAAAAAGGAGGCATGTTGTTGGACTCGATAAGAAACCAAATATTTTGAAAATCTTAAGGAGGTTATGTGTACAACTCATGTCTTGGCCATGCCTGAATTCACAAAAACCTTTATTGAGAAATGTGACGCCTCAGGGAATGGCATTGGTGTAGTTTTAATGCAAGAAGGAAGGCCCATTTCCTTTCAATGTAGCTAGATTAAAGGAAAGAACTTACTCAAGCCCATTTATGAAAAGGAAATGTTGGCCTTATTACATACAGTAAAGAAATGACGTCCTTACCTAATAGGAATACACTTCAAGGTAAAAATAGATCATGATAGTTTGAAGTACTTCTTGGAACAACAATTACTTTTAGAAGAAAAATAAATGGTTTACAAAGATGCTAGGTTATGACTTTGAAATTATATACAAATAATAAAAATATGGTGGAAGATGCACTTTCAAGGAAAGAAGAAGACACATAGGGTTTATTGTGTGTTATTTTCATTTCACAATATAATTGGGTGGAAGAAAAGATGATAGAATGGAAGCAAGATCAAAAGGTATGTGAGATCATTTAATGAATACAAGAGGACCCAAGTTCATTAGATAAACTTGCGTGGAAGAATTATTTACTGTGTTATCAATATTGTCGATATCTATGTAACAATTTCCAACTAAAACAAAAGGTCCTTTTGGAATTGGACACTTCTCCTATAGGAGGGCATTCACAGTGCTTGAAAATTTACGAAAGGATCAAGAAGGGTTTTTTCTAGGAAGGTCTTAAAACTGGTGTTCAAATTTTTTTGGTTGAATGTGTGGTCTGCCAATAGAATAAGGGAGAGGCAATCAAGACCCCATGTCTCCTACAACCATTAGCTATACCAAGTGGGATGATATTTCAATGAATTTTATTATAGGCCTACCCAAGTCTGAAGGAAATAATGTCATCATGATAGTATTTGATCGACTCACAAAGTATGCCCATTGTTTCTCCATTTCTTATCCTTTTAAAGAAATTATAGTAGCCACAACATTCATGAAAAAAAATTAGAATCTACATGGAATCCCTAAGATTATTGTAAGTGATATAGAACCGATTTTCACTAGAAATTTTTGGATTGAATTATTTTCTTGTTTGGGTACTCAATTGGCTCATAGCTCCTCTTACCACCCTCAATCTGATGGGAAAAATGAGATTGTGAATACATTTCTAGAAGGGTATCTTTATTTATTTGCATTTGATAAACATACACAATGGGTCAAGTGGTTTCCATTGGTAGAATGGTGGTACAATACATCCTTCCAAACTTCATAAAAAATGTCCCCATTTATGGAAATTTATGGATATCATTCTCCATCCATCACATCAAGGGAAAGAAAATGTTCAAGAAGTGGAGAAACACATAGAGCACTAGTAAAAGGTTCTAAAACTATTGAAGGACAACTTGATTACAACACAAAATAGGATGAAACAACAAGAAGATCAACATTGCAACGAAATGCAATTTGAAGTGGGGGATTGGGTATTTTTTAGGCTACAACCATACCAACATATGTCCCTCAAGAAACAAAAGAAGGAAAATAAATGAGCACCCAAGTATTATAATCCCTATAAGGTGTTGCAGAGGATTGGAAGTATGGCTTACAAATTGGAGTTACCTCCATATTCATATGTACATTCAATCTTCCATGTTTCTTTCTTAAAGAAGGTAATTGGGTATCTTGCTTGGACACAGTTTGTGGCCTAACTTTATGACCGCTTTGACTCTGACACCCACCATTTAGGCTATTTGACCAAGTTAAATCAATCTCGGACAGTGGAAGACTTTATTTCTGCATTTGAGCACTTGGATTTTGGAGCGAAGGGTGTGTCAGATACTTTATTTAGGGAATGATTTATAAGTGGCCTCAAAGATGAAATCCATGCCCATGTTATCATTGCACACCCCTAGACTCAATTGGAAGCTACTCAACGAGCCAAGGAATCCCAACATATTGTCTCTTCCTAGACCTACAAATTCTCCTTTCCTCCTCGCCCTAAACCCACAAATTTTTCCCCTCCTTCCACTCCCCTCAAGATACATAAATTAACCAAGGATGAAATGGTTGAACGTCAACTCAAGGGTCTTTGTTATAATTGTGATGACAAATGTTTTCCTGGGGATAAGTGTAAGGAACAAAATATTTTTATGGCTGACTGAGGATCTTTCTGAAGACGATGTTGTTGTTCCACCTGAGGAGGAACTAGCACCACCATCTAACCTCACCCCACCCTTTGACCCACCCGACGTTGACCCGGTGATTTCACTTAATGCCTTCACTAGATTTTTTGCTCCCTAGACTCTCAAATTAATTGGTTACATCAAAAATATGAAAGTCATCATCCTTGTGGACAATGGTAGCACCCATAACTTTATTCATCGATGCATTTCCCAAGAATTCAATTGTTACATCTGTGTCATCAATAATTTTCAAATCATGATTGCCAATGGTGATTCCATGAAATGTGGGGGACGATGTGAAAATGTGTTCCTCCAAATTGATCAGTATCACCTGAAATCCCATATTTTTTCTATAGACATGGGTGGTTGTGACATTGTTCTTGGTGTCGAATGGTTACACACTCTAGGCCCCATTCTCATGGATTTTAAGGAATTAACCATGCAATTCCATCAGGGGGGACAACAATATAAGTTCCAAGGAATCACAACAATCTCCCCTGAGATCATCAGTTCCCATCGCATGGAAAAACTCCTCAAAAAAGGTCATTCAAGAATTATAGCCCAACTCCACTATATTAATGTTGTTGAGACACCTTATGTGCATCCCGACCTCCAATATATCCTCTCCTTTCACCAATTTATTTTTAACACCCCCCAAGAACTTACCCCTTCTTGTGGAGTCCATGATCATTCCATCCCTCTCATCCTAGGAAGTCTTCCTCCCAATGTTCAGCCTTATCGTCATCCATTTTCCCAGAAGAATGAAATTGAGAAAATTGATCATCAATTACTAGAAGTTGGTGTTATTCGTCCAAGTACTAGCCCCTATTCTTCGCCCGTGGTCATGGTACTCAAGAAAGAAGGTACTTGGCGCATGTGTCCTGATTTCTGCACCCTTAACAAACTCACAATCAAAGACAAATTCCCCATTCCAGTTATTGATGACCTCTTGGATGAATTGAGTGGTGCTAAGTACTTCACCAAATTGGATCTACATTCTGGCTACCACTAGATCCATATGAAAGACGAATACATTCCCAAGATGACATTTTTCACTCATGAGGGTCATTATGAATTCTTCGTAATTCCCTTTGGATTGTGTAATGCTCCTTCCACTTTCCAAAGTCCTATGAATCATGTCTTCCATCCTTTTCTCTGTCATTTTGTCTTAGTTTTCTTTGATAATATTCTCATCTATAGTAAAACTTGGTCATCCCATCTCTCCCATGTGAATCAAGTTCTCCATCTACTCTCTAAGCACCAAAATTTCCTCAAACAATCTAAATGTGCCTTTGGTGGCAGCTATGTGATGCAGGAGCATCGGCTTCAAAGTCAAAGACGCAAGCGTGGAGGCAGGGATACAACATCTCAACATGGCATAATTTCAAATCAACATTTAACTCATAAGTAAATCGAGTTGTTAAGATATTTTGGAAACAACGCTTTTTAATATATCTTGGTTGTAAAGTCTTATACGACTGTAAGGAGTTTCCAATATAGAGTGTCGACTCTTATTGGATAATAATTGATAGTTATTAAAATAGGACAAGGTAGGTAACCGCTAAGTCCTAATAGGATAGGTTGCAGACAGGACGAAGAGAGCTCATGGATCCAGTCCTTAGATAGTTTGTTGTTGTATTGTAATAGAGATAGGGAGACAGAGATCAATAGAGACAAAATAGATTAGAAGAAAGATGCAGTGAAGAAATGAAATACTATGTAATTTGTTTCATGAATGAATAGAACAAACAAAATTTTCCAAATCCTTCGGACTATGTTCATTTTGATGTGTGATTGAATGAATGTTGCATTATGTGTGTGTGTGTGATTTAGTTCATTTTGTTCATGTATGATTGTTAAGATTTAATCGTATGAGGTTGAGACAAAACTGGATAAGTTTCAATTGTTTATCTTCTGAAACTCATATGTAAGGTGTGCATCTTGTATGCAAGAAGTGAGTCGACAAAGTCTTGGATTGACTCAGAGGAGTTCAGAGAGAACAAACGGAACTTAGACCAAGTGCAAGAAGTGCACAATGTTAAGGAGAGACCAAGCGCTGAAGAACCATGAAAGAGGAACACAAGGAGTGCGGGAATAATTTCTTTTCGAGAAATCCTTCGAACTGAGTTATCAAAATCCAAATAACTCAAAGAGTGCGTTGGAAATTGAAATCTTCAAGGAGATCAAGCTCAGAAGAGATAGCACTTTTCAGAAGTGTAGACGAGGTCCAAGAGACAGACTCGTAGGAGGAGAAAAGATCGAAACCTTTGAACACTTAGAAAATTTTCTAAGTCGAAAGAAATCAGAAGCTCAAGAGGAGGAGCGACAACAATCGTTGGATCATAATGTAGAGGACCAACACCTATCTTATCAAATAAAGGTGCACGAACCTTAGCGCTTTGCACATGAAAAAGAGTGAACTTACCAAAGTTCTGAAGTCCCAACCATCCATCGTCAAGAAGGATAGGTGGCACAAGATTCACAAATCCAGAAGTTTGTGTACCAAGAGGAGGTCAGGTAGTCGAAGTAGATCCTGACAGTTGATCGCCAGGAGATACGTGTCAGCAAATCAGTGGCTTCGGGGAAATCACTTTGAGATTTTCATTTGAGAGTTGAAACTCATGAAACCCGAAGTTCAAAGGAGATCTCAACGGTCAAATCCAGAGGACTGGTGGCATGAATCTGTGGACTCTGGGTAAAGACCCGAAGTAATTCATAGCCATCAGATTTAGGGTGAGACGTGGTGCAAATCCGGCGACTCCAGGTAACGACCCGAAGTAAATATCAACGAACTGATTCAAGTGGACACACTGCAGAAATCCACATCCTTCAAGCGAAACTAAAATTTGAGAATTGAGAAATCTGAAGTTTGAAGACCCGAAGGGATTGCAGTCGTCAGATTAGCGGGAGACACGCGTAAGTGGATTACCTGCTCCGGATAAAAGAAATTGGGAAAAGAGTTGATATTTAATATTTCCGAAGTCCAGAATCCTGAAACGATCAGAACCGTAGATTGAAGAGGGCACGTAGGAGAATATTTGTCATTGTGGGAGAAATCAAGGTTTGAGAGTTGAAAACTCTGAACACCCAATCATGAAGCAAATCCGGCCCGTTAATTTGAAAGGGTTAGATCTGATTCACAGACTTGGAAGGGACAGATCTCAACCATCAGTTCAGAAGCATCGTCAAGATCGTGAGATCGATGGTCACCTCACATTTCGAGGATAGAAGGTGCTCGAGCTTTAAAAAGTTGAGGGTGGGACGCAATTGAGACCATGGTATTGGTAAAAGGACACGTGGTGGCTCGAGGTGAATTGCGGGGTTAAAAGAAGTTTGGTTCCAAACCACTCTTGGGCATGCCCGCAATCACGTGTTTACATGAGGTCATTGCTCAAGGTCACATCAAGGAGGGGATTATCAGAAAAGGAGCTAGTGCCCAAACTCAGATATTTCTCAAGCGCAAAGGGGAAGGTCGCGGGTGCCATAAGACCTATGCCAGAAAGCCGAAAGGGTGTGTGTTTAGATATAGAACGAGACCATCAAGGTTTCAGAGAGTCATTCGAATCAAGAATTAGAGATCTTTGACTAGGAGGTCATGTAGCCCTACGGGGGAGTAGGGGGGCTGCAACACTATGATACCACTTGTATAAAAGTAGCTCGGATACCACTTGATGAGAAATAAAGACTCACACTAAACCAACCAGGAAAGTAAAGACAGATTCAAACACAAATAAACAATGATAAACACACAATACGCAAAGATTTTACCCTGGAAACTCAAAACCGAGAAAACTATCATTCCTTGAGCATATTTCTCTCTTGTTTTCTTATTCATTCATTGAATAAACAGTTACATGACTAACCTTGGTCTACACCTAAGACACAATCACCATCATACTCTCGTTCTTTACATAAGAACAACCCTGCAGTCAATTCGGCTTACATCTACATGACCCATGATATTTTGGAAACAACGTTTTTTAATATATCTTGGTTGTAAAGTCTTATATGACTGTAAGGAGTTGAAAATATAGAGTGTCGACTCTTATCGGGTAATAACTGATAGTTATTGTAATCGGACAAGGTAGGTAACCACTAAGGCCTGATAGGATAGGTTACAGACAGGACAAAGAGAGCTCGTGGATCCAGTCCTTAGATAGGTTGTTGTTGTATTGTAATAGAGATAGGGAGAGAGAGATCAATAGAAACAAAATAGATTAGAAGAAAGACGCAGTGAAGAACTGCAATACTATGTAATTTGTTTCATGAATGAATAGAACAGACAAAATTTTCCAAATCCTTCGGACTATGTTCATTTTTATGTGCGATTGAATGAATGTTTCATTATGTGTGTGTGATTTAGTTCATTTCGTTCATGTATGATTGTTAAGAGTTAATCGTATGAGGTTGAGACAAAACTGGATAAGTTTCAATTGTTTCTCTTCTGAAACTCGTATGCAAGGTGTGCATTCGTACGCAAGAAGTGCATCGACAAAGTCTCGGATTGACTCAGAGGAGTTCAGAGAGAACAAAGGGAACTTAGACCAGGTGAAAGAAGTGCAAAATGTTAAGGAGCGACCAAGCGTCGAAGAACCAGGAAAGAGGAACACAAGGAGTGCGGGAATAGATTCTTTTCAAGAAATCCTTCGAACTAAGTTATCAAAATCCCAATAACCCAAAGAGTGCGTTGGAAATTGAAATCTTCAAGGAGATCAATCTCAGAAGAGATAACACTTTTCAGAAGTGCAGACGAGGTCCAAGGGACAGACTCGTAGGAGGAGAAAAGATCGAAACCTTTGAACACTTAAAAAATCTTCTATGTCGGAAGAAATCAGAAGCTCAGGAGGAGGAGCGACAAAAACCGTTGGATCACAGTGTAGAGGACCAACAACCGTGTTATCAAAGAAAGGTGCACGAACCTTAGCGATTTGCGCATGCAGAAGAGTGAACTTACCAAAGTTCCGAAGTCCGGACCGCCCATCGTCAAGAAGGAAAGGTGGTGCAAGATTCACAACTCCAAAAGTTTGTGGACCAAGAGTCAGTGAGGTAGTCAAAGTAGATCCCAACCGTTGATCGCCAGGAGATACGTGTCAGCAGATCACTGGCTTCAGGAAAATCACTTTGAGAGTTTCAGTTGAGAGTTGAAACTCCCGAAACCTGAAGTCCGAAGGAGATCTCAACCGTCAGATCCAGAGGATAGGTGGTGTGAATCTGTGGACTCCGGGTAAAGACCCGAAGTAATTCATAGCCGTCATATTTAGGGTGAGATGTGGTGCAAATCCGCGGACTCTGGGTAACGACGCAAAGTAAATCTCAACGGTCTGATTCAAGTGGACACACGGAAAAAATCCACATACTTTGAGGGAAAGTGAAAGTTGAGAATTGAGAAATACAAAGTTCAAAGACCCGAAGGGATTGCAGCCGTCAGATTAGCGGGAGACACTCGTAAGTGGATTACCATCTCTGGATAAAAGCAATTGGGAAAAGAGTTGGGATTTGAGATTTTCGAAGTCCAGAATCTCGAAACGATCAGAACTGTCGATTGAAAAGGGCACGTAGTAGAAGATCTACCATTGCGAGAGAAAGCAAGTTTTGAGAGTTGAAAACTTCGAAGGCCGAATCACAAAGCAAATCCCGCTCGTTGATTTGAAAGGGTCAGATCTGATCCGTAGAATTGGAAGGGACAGATCTTAGCCGTCATTTTAGAAGCACTATCAAGATCGCGAGATCGATGGTCACCTCGCATTGCGGGGATAGAAGGTGCTCGAGCTTTAAAAAGTTGAGGGTGGACCGCAATTGAGACCGCGGTATTGGTAAAAGGACATGTGGTGGCTCGAGGTGAATTGCAGGGTGAAAAGTAGTTTGGTTTACCACTCTTGGGTGCGCTTGCAATCACGTGTTTATGTGAGGTCATCGCCCAAGGTCACATCAAGGAGGGGCTTATCAGAAAAGGAGCTAGTGCCCGAACTCAGATATTTTGCAAGCACGAAGGGGAAGGTCGTGAGTGCCATAAGACCTGTGGAAGAAAGCTGAAAGGGCTTGTGTTTAGATATAAAATGAGACCATCAAGGTTTCAGAGAGTCGTTCGACTCAAGAATCAGATATACTTGATCGAGAGGTCATGTAGCCCTACGGGGGAGTAGGGGGGTTGCAACTGGTGGTATCAGAGCCTTATATTGAGACTGTTTGCAGATAATAGACAAAGGAGAAAGGAGATAAATTGGTATCATTTGCGGTATCAAAAAAAAAATTTGGTTTTTTTTTGTAGGCACCAGAAGGTGACGTAGTGTAATCATGCCACCCAAAAGGCATAGAGCGAATGCATAAATGGAAGAAGAAATGAGGCGACTCAAAATGACACTGGACGCCATTGAAACAACGCAGAGGAGAGCACCAGACACTCGAGATATCAGTGAAGCTGAAAGCGAAGATATATAGGTCGAAGAAGATGTAGTAGAGGATGTTGCGGAAGACCGCTTATTGAAAGTTGTTTCAAGAATAGGAGCCAGAGAAAAATTAGAGATACCAATGTATGAAAGCAATTTAGAAGTTGAAGAATTGTTGGATTAGGTATGAGCTATGGACAAGTACTTCGATTACGAAGATATCGAAGAAGACAAGATGGTGAAGCATGCAGTTACAAGACTGAAGGTTCATGCAACACTATGGTGGGACGAACTGCAAGTTGATTGCAGATGCAAGGGTAAGCAAAAAATTAAAAGTTGGGATAGGATGGTAGCCAAGCTAAAAGAAAAATTTATCCTGAAGGACTATCAAATCAATCTGTTCAGAAGATTGCAGAACCTGAGACAAAAAAGCTTATCAGTGAAGGAGTACACTGGCGAATTTTACAAACTGAACATCAGGGTTGGACAGAAGGAAAATGAAGATGAAATAATAGATAGGTATATCAATGGGCTGAGATATGAAATACAAGAGGAGATCAACATGATGTATGTTTGTAAATTCAAATATTCTTATCAAGCATCCTTGAAAGCTGAAGAGAAATTGGCCAGGAAACAAAGCCAACGAAACAGAGGAGGAAATTCAAGCAGAGGTAAGGGAACCAACAAAGAGAAGTTCCAGAAGATGAAGCATGAAGCTGGAAAACAACATAGTCACCCTGAGAAAGGTGGAAGTTCTAAGGAAGGACAACATGGAGGAAGAATCTCTTTTTCCAAAGGAAGAGAAAGCGCCAAAGGAGGTAAAGTTAGATTTTATGCATGTGGAAAGACAGGGCACATGTCTTGGGAATGCCCAAAGAGGAAGAAAGACACAAAAGGAGGATAAGCACACATTTTTGAAGCACAGAGGTATGTGGAAGCAGAAGCAGAAGTAGTAGAAGGAGGAAAGAACCTCATGATGAGGAAAGTTCTTCTTAAACTAGAGAAGGAGGTAGAGGAACCAGTTCAACGAACAAGTCTGTTCAGAACTGCTTGCAAGATGAAAGACAGAGTTTGCAAGGTGATCATAGACAGTGGGAGCACTGAAACTATAGTATCCATGGAAATGATGGAGAAATTGGAGCTAAATACAACTACACATCCAAACCCATACAAGGTATCATGGTTGCAGAAAGGACATCAAATAATGGTAAGTCAACAATGCCAAGTTGGATTTAAAATAAGAGGTTATAGGGATGAAATATTATGTGATGTAATTCCTATGGATGTATGTCATATTTTATTGGGGATACCATGGCAATTTGACCAAAAAGTTATGCATGATGGGATAAAAAATACTTATACCTTAGAAAATAATGGTAGGACACATATGTTGTTACCAATAGAAGACAAAGAGCACAAGAGGGAAGCTAGTTCAAGTATACTTCTCATGAGTGGGAAGGAACTCTTGAATGAAGCCAAGAAGGGGTAGGAGATGCAGTTTGTTAAAGTGAGGAAGCCAAGACTTATCCTTACAAATACTTATGTGGAGGATTTTCCCGAAGAAATCCAGGAACTATTAGAAAAATTTGTTGACATAGTAGTGGATGAGTTACCACACTCATTGCCACCCATTAGGAGTATAAGCCATCATATTAACCTTATTCCAGGATCTAGTTTACCAAACAAAAAAGCTTATAGGTTGACACCTAGAGAGAATGAGGAAGTCAAAAATTAATTCCAAGAGTTGTTGGATAAAGGTTTAGTCAGGGAAAGCCTAAGCCCATGCACAGTACCAACTGTGTTAAGTCCAAAGAAGGATGGAGGATGGAGAATGTGTGTAGATTCCAGAGCCATCAACAAGATAACCATTAGACATAGATTCTCTTTACCAAGGATGGATGATTTGATGGATTGTTTGAGTGGAGCAAGCTATTTTTCCAAGATAGACTTGAAGAGTGGATATCATCAAACAAGGATGAGAGAGCGAGATGAATGGAAGACAACATTAAAGACAAATGAAGGTTTGTTTGAATGGTTGGTCATGCCATTTGGGTTGACAAATGCACCAAGAACATTTATGAGATTAATGAATGAAGTATTGAAAGACTTCATAGGAAAAATTTTCATAGTATATATGGATGACATACTTATCTTCAGTAAGACAGAGGGCGAACACTTAAGACACCTGACATCAGTGATGGAAAAGTTACAGCAAGAAAAATTGTTGAGAAATATGAAGAAAATATATTTTATGAAGAAAGAACTCATATACTTGGGTTTTGTTATCTCTTCCAATGAATTGAAGATGGATCCAGAAAAGGTGAGAGTAATCAAAGAATGGCCATTGCCAAGAAGCATATTTGAGGTAAGAAGTCTTCATGGGTTAGCAAGTTTTTATAGAAAGTTTATCAGAAATTTCAGTGGTATATGTACACCCATGGTGGAAACTTTGAAGAAGAAACAAAGTCTTTTAGTTGGACAGAGGAAGCTGAAAAAAGTTTCAAAGTGTTGAAGGAGAAGATCACAGAACAACCAATTTTTGTCTTACCAGATTTTGGAAAAACATTTCAAGTGAGATGTGATGCAAGTGGATTAGCTATTGGAGCAGTATTGAGTCACGATAATAGGCCAATTGCTTATTTAAGTGAGAAGTTGAATACCACCAAGAAGAAGTATTCCACATATGACAAAGAATTTTATGCAGTGATTCAAGCTTTGAAGAAGTGGAGGCACTATCTAATTCCTAAAGAATTTGTCCTGTACAATGATAATCAAGCTTTGCAGTTTATTACTAGGCAAGAAAATTTGAATCAGAGACATGCTAAATGGGTAGAATTTATGAAAAATTTTACTTTTGTTATTTAACATATTGTTGGAACTGTTAACAAAGTTGCAGATGCTTTGAGTAGGAGGATTTTAATCGTACATGAATTCCAAGTGGAGATCTTAGGGTTTGAACACCTCAAGGAAATGTATCGAGAAGATCCAGATTTTAAGGAAGCTTATGAGGCATGTAAGAATCCTTTGTTGGGAAACATAAGCCCATGGACAGAATATTTGATCCAAGATGGATTATTATTCAAAGGAAACCAACTATGCATACCAAAATTCTTAATGAGAGATAACTTGCTAAAAGAAAAACATAGTGGAGGTTTATCTGGACATTTTGGTCATGATAAGAAATTTGTACAACTGAGAAATTTGTATTATTGGCCGAGCATGAGGGTAGAGGTGAAAAAGTTTGTGAAATAATGCAGAATTTGTCAGTATGCAAAAGGAGGACAAAAGAAAACTGGTTTGTATCAACCATTACCAATTCTAGAAAGTTCGTGGGATGCACTCAGTATGGATTTTGTATTGGGATTGCCTAGAACTCAGAAAAGGAGTGATTCCATATTTGTTGTGGTGGAAAGATTTTCAAAAATGGCACATTTCATACCATGCCAGAAGACAAACGATGCTACACATATAGCCAATTTGTTTTTCAGAGAAGTGGTGAGACTACATGGATTGCCTAGGAGTATAGTCCCAGACAGGGACACCAAATTTGTGGGACACTTTTGAAGGACTCTATGGAAGAGGCTGGGGACAAACTTGTCCTTTAGTTCAACATATCACCCTCAGACAGATGGAAAGACTGAAGTAGTAAACAGGAGTTTGGGAAACTTGTTTAGAATTTTAGTCACTGAGCAAGGTCATCAATGGGATCATATTTGGGCCCAAGCATAATTTGCATTTAACAATTCAGTGAACATAAACACAGGGAAAATTTCGATTGAAATTGTGTATGGTATACATCCAAGAGGGATTATAGAGTTGAGATATCTGAATCAAGATGAGTTCAGAAGTGCTGGAGCAAAGGATTTTGCAACAGAAATGAAGAAACTCCATGACAGATTTAGAGAGCAGCTACAAGAAAACAACCTGAAATATAAGAACATGGTTGATCAGAAGAGGAGAGAAGTTCAATCCGAAGTAGGAAATGAAGTTTTAGCTTATTTGAGAAAATAAATGTTTCCAAGGGGGACATATAACAAATTGAAGATGAAGAAGATAGGACCATGCAGAATCCTCAGAAAATTTGCAGCCAATGCTTATGAAATTGGGTTGTGAGACAATGTTGGGATATCACCAATATTCAATGCTGCAGACATGTATCCTTACAAGAGAGATGAGGCAGGAGAATCAGATGGTCAAAAAGAATTTCAGTGGGAAGAACAATTTCCCACAACAGAAAAACCTTTGAAGGAGAAAATCATTGAACAAAGAGATGGAAACAAGACCGGGAGGAAGACATATCTTGAATACTTAGTGAAGTGGAAAGATCATCCAGTGGAAGATTCAAGTTGGGTCACTGAACCTTATATTTTGAAACATCGAAAAACAGTGCAGGAACTCATGGACAGGAGTCCATGAATATTTTAACCAGAGGAGTATGATGCAGGAGCATCGCCTTCAAAGTCAAAGACGCAAGCGTGGAGGCAAGGATACAACATATCGACATAGAAGAATTTCAAATCAACATTTAACTCAGAAGTAAATCGAGTTGTTGAGATATTTTGGAAACCACGTTTTTTAATATATCTTGGTTGTAAAGTCTTATACGACTGTAAGGAATTGCAGATATAGAGTGTCGACTCTTATCGGGTAATAACTAATAGTTATTGTAATAGGACAAGGTAGGTAACTGCTAAGACCTGATAGGATAGGTTGCAGACAGGACAGAGAGAGCTTGTGGAGCCAGCCCTTAGATAGTTTGTTGTTGTATTGTAATAGATATAGGGAGAGAGAGATCAGTAGAGACAAAATAAAGTAGAAGAAAGACACGGTGAAGAACTGCAATACTATGTAATTTTTTTCATGAATGAATAGAACAGACAAAATTGTCCAAATCCTTCGGATTGTGTTCATTTGGATGTGTGATTGAATGAATGTTGGATTATGTGTGTGTGATTTAGTTCATTTCATTCATGTATGATTGTTAAGAGTTAATCGTATGAGGTTGAGATGAAACTGGATAAGTTTCAATTGTTTCTCTTCTGAAACTCGTGTGCAGGGGGTGCATCTCGTACGCAAGGAGTGCGTTGACAGAGTCTCGTATTACATCATAGGAGTTCAGAGAGAACAAAGGGAACTTAGACTAGGTGAAAGGAGTGTAAAACGTCAAGAAGCGACCAAGCATCGAAGAACTAGGACATAGGAACACAAGGAGAGGAATAATTTCTTTTCTATAAATCCTTCGAACTGAGTTATCGAAATCCCAGGAATGCAAGGAGTGCATTGGAAATTGAAATCTTCAAGGATATCAATCTCAGAAGAGATAGAACTTTTCAGAAGTAAAAATGAGCTCCAAGAGACAAACTCGTAGAAGGAGCAAAGGTTGAAACCTTTGAACACTTAGAAAATATTCTAAGTCAGAAGAAATTAGAAGCTCAAGAGGAGGAGCAAAAACACCGGTTGGATCACAGTGCAGAGGACCAACATCCATCTGATCAAAGAAAGGTGCACAAACCTTAGCGCTTTGCACACGCAAAAGAGTGAACTTACCAAAGTTCTGAAGTCCCGAAGTAATTTGGTACCGTCCATCATCAATAAGGACAGGTGGTGCAAGATTTATAACTCTGGAAGTTCGTGGACCAGGAGGAGGTGAGGTAGCCGAAGTAGATCTTGACCGTTGATCTCCAGGAGATACGTGTCAACAGATCAATGGTTTCGGGGAAATCACTTCGAGAGTTTCAGTAGAGAGTTGAAACTCCCAAAACCCGAAGTCCAAAGGAGATCTCAACCATCATATCTAGAGGACAGGTGGTGTGAATCTGTGGACTCCGGGTAAAGACCCGAAGTAATTCATAGCCATAAGATTTAGGGTAAGACATGGTGCAAATCCGTGGACTCCAGGTAACGACCCAAAGCAAATCTCAACGGTCTGATTCAAGTGGACACGCAGCAGAAATACACATACTTCGAGGGAAAGTGAAAGTTGAGAATTGAGAAATCTGATGTCTGAAGACCCAAAGGGACTGCAGCCGTCAGATCAACGATAGACACACTTCAGTGGATTACCATCTCCAGATAAAAGAAATTGGGAAAATATTTGAGATTTGAGATTTATAAAGTCCAGAATCCGGAAACAGTCAGAACCATCGATTGAAGAGGGCATGTGGCAAAAGATCTGTCATTGTGGGAGAAAGCAAGGTTTGAGAGTTGAAAACTCCAAACGTGGAATTGAGAAGAAAATCCGGCCCGTTGATTTGAAAGGGTCAAATCTAATCAGCGGACTTGGAAGGTACATATCTCAACCGTCAGTTTAGAAGCATCGTCAAGATCGTGATATCGGTGATCACCTCAAATTGCGGGGATAGAAGGTGATCGAACTTAAAAAAGTTGAGGGCGGGCCGCAATCAAGATCACGGTATTGGTAAAAGGACATGCGGTGGCTCGAGGTGAATTGTGGGGCAAAAAGTAGTTTGGTTCCAAACCACTCTTGAGCACACTGGCAATCACGTGTTTACGTGAGGTCAATGCCCAAGGTCACATCAAGGAGGGGCTTATCAGAAAAGGAGCTAGCACCCAAACTCAGATATTTCATAAGCGCAAAGGGGAAGGTCGCGGGTGTCATAAGACCTACTCCAGAAATTTGAAAGGGCATGTGTTTAGATATAGAACGAGACCATCAAGGTTTCAAAGAGTCGTTCAACTAAAGAATCAGAGATCCTTGACCAGGAGGTCATGTAGCCCTATGGGAGAGTAGGGGGGTTGCAACACTATGATACCACTTGTATAAAAGTGGCTCAGATACCACTTGATGAGAAATAAAGACTCACACAAAGCAAACAGGAAAGTGAAGACAGATTCAAACACAAATAAACAATGATAAACACACAATACACAAAGATTTTACCCTGGAAACTCAAAACCGAGAAAACTATCATTCCTTGAGAACATTTCTCTCTTGTTGTCCTATTCATTCATTGAATAAAGAGTTAAATGATTAACCTTGGTCTACACCTAAGACACAATCACCATCATACTCTTTTTCTTTACATAAGAACAACCCTGCAACCAATTCGGCTTACATCTACATGACCCTTACACACCTCTCAACTGAGAGTTTCAAATCACCTTCTACAATATTACATGATGCCTTATTTATAGGATATACAGTAGGAAAACCCTAAATATTTGTGCCAAAGAATCAATTACAGATCTAAGAAGATGATTGACTACAATCTCATGAATCTCAGGATTTTGTTACAGTCGACTTCATGTTGAACACTAGTCGACTAC
This sequence comes from Picea engelmannii, assembly GCA_009831015.1. Taxonomy (NCBI): domain Eukaryota; kingdom Viridiplantae; phylum Streptophyta; class Pinopsida; order Pinales; family Pinaceae; genus Picea; species Picea engelmannii. Next base: position 31,707 of record ML799240.1, read on the forward strand.
CCAATTGACCTTCAGTCAATATCGAGTTAACCGTGAACTAATCAACCTCCAGTCGACCTCCAGTTGGTTCTCACTTGACCTCCTGTTTATCTCCTTTAAACTGAACTTTCGACTGTCCATTCGATCACTTCAACCTTGACAAGTAACCATCAACTCGACTTGACACATCGGTCGATAATTCTTCTAATGTATCCACCTCAACTTGTGAGTTGATTAATTGTTCTTTCATTGCAAAGAGTATAACATTCCCAACAACTATTGGTAGTACAGGTTTTAGTGGAGGTTTTAATGGATTTTTACTATAACTAAAAATTTTGAGCGGTTGGAGGTTCTTGCAGAGGTTTTTTGGTCGATGCATTTATACCAATAGTGTTCATTGGTGTGCTTATATCGATAGTGCACAATGGTGTTCTTATATCAATAGTGCACATTGGTACATTTATATTGATAGTGCACATTAGTGCACTAATCAATGTGTTAACATAAGGTGTTTCTCACCAGACTAAATATTAGTATACAAAAGAACTTCTATCTCATCTACTATCCATTCAACATAATTGATATTTTATGGAAAAAGAAAGTGTGTATGTAGAATAACCTTTATCTTTTATATTAAGGTATGGGTTAATATCTTAAATATTGATATTTATGCAAAACTTAAATGTGTATATAGATATAGAGATCTTCTAATTTAATAAATTAGATTTATTAAACAAATGAAAAATTAATTTAATAAAAATCCAAGTAAATTGAGATTGTAATTAACTCTTCAAAATTCAGTCTTAAGCCCATCAAAGCATTGTTAATGAAGATTGAGATCAATCACACCTTGCATTGAGTATTAGATCATATGTTATGGAGGCATGTGAGGAGGTATGAGGGTGGGGTGTGGGGAATAATAGCTAAAACATAATATACGAGGGTGAGGGTGGTGGGAGGTAATATTAGAGAAAATATATTATGTTTTCTCTAATATTACCCCCAACCCCCTCACCCTCGTATATTATGTTTTCTCTAATATTACCCCCCACCTCTACCCTCATATTTTCTCTAATATTATCCGCCACCTCCACCCTCATAATGTGTTTCATAATATATGAGGGTGTGGGTGAGTGGTAATATTAGAGAAAACATAATATGTTTTCTCTAATATTATTACCCCCACCCTCACCCTCATAATATGTTTTCTCTAATATTACTCTCCACCTCACCATCACCCTCATATGTTTTCTGTAATATTATCCCCCACCTCAACAATATACTATAGCCTTAATGTATTAACATAAGGTGTTGCTCACTAAACTAAATATTAGTATACAAAATAACTTCTTCTTTTTTTTCCACGGGAAAGTTCCTCTTTATATTCAGAAGAATATAATAATTTACAAAGCAATGATCATTTGCAAAATAGAGACCTGTGATGGAGCGCAGAATGCTGCTCGCATGATGACATAATATTTAGACAAAGTCAAAAATGACCCAAGATACCGCCGGAATCAATAATTTTCTGTTACAAAAGAAGATCAGATAGACTAGTTTCTTCCACTTCAGATTTTGAGCATTGTTGGTGGGCCCTCATCACCATCCTCCCATCGGGAGAAAGTTACGAAACCGAGGGGCCGAGATAATTCCTGCTTTGATAGGTAGTCTGCAATAACATTGTCTTCTCTGTAGATGTGAGAGGCAGAGAGGCTCTTGAAAAGTCTTGTGGCTTCAATAGTTCTCTCTTTCCAGCATTCCAGAGCTGCTGATCAGAGGTCAGCCTTGTCATTAATCCATTCGATAATGACTTTTGAGTCTCCCAGAAGTAGCATCACTTCGATGTTCAGCCTTTGAGCCAGGATAAGGGATTCCCATGCCCCCATAAGTTCAGCCTTGGTGTTGGTACCTTGTCCGTCGTTGAGAGTCCATCTGTAGGAAGTGTGGGAGTTAATGAAGATATGACCCCCTCCCCACAAAGAGTTCCATATAGTTGTGCTGCTCTGTCAAACCAGGCGATGGCTTTGTCAAAAGGAAGAGTTGTAGTAGATCTGCAGCTTGGTTGAGCGGTGGTGGGGGAGATAGGATGGTCGACTGCTGTAAGAATGAGGTTTGTCACCAAGTGAATCGAGGGGGGATTATCATCAAAGATGGCGGCATTTCTCGCCAACCAAATTTTCCAACAAAAGGTGGCTGGTAGCGTGGGGTAGATCTAGTGTCTTGAGCACCAAGAACTGAAGCAAGAAAACATCGAGGGTCCATGCCACTGTTCGAAAAGTTTTAGAGATGCTGTGACTTGATGCCATACTTGCCGGGTAAAAATGTAGCTCACGAAGAGGTGGTGATAAGTTTCACTGTTCTTCTTGCACAATATGCAGCGATTGGGGCCTGACCAGCCGTGGCTTTGGAGGATATCCCAAACAAGGATTTTGTTCTCCATCAAAAGCCAAGTGAATAATATAAGTTTCAAAGGGAATTTCCACGTCCACAGTCATGTGCGCCAAGTCAGATCGTGGATGTGCCAGGACGCTTCATCCAATGCTTTATAGAGGTTTCTAACTGATATGTATCTAGATTTATCGCCTCCCATCCAGATGAGGGTGTCTGATCACTCCTGTAGACGGATGTCAGCTTCATTGAGATTTTGTGTGTAGTTGTTCCATTCAACTGAGAGCTCTCTGTCTAGATTCAGCATGGAGCTAGTAACCCAAGATTCTCCAAGTAAGTTGCATCTGTGAGGGGATTTTAACTGAAATAGGTAATGGAAGCCTAAACTATGCAGGCGATCCAACAGTCTAGATGAAAGAAGGGCCTTTTTTCCCATGCGGAGGATAGCATCCCTGCCAATTTCTATAGCAGATCCAGAGCCAGGAAACCACGCTATCCAATGTAGGATGATCGAGAGCAACTTTAGAAGGTGCTTCCACGTTTGTGATCCCCCCCGAGGAGAAGTTGTGGTTGATCTGAGCCAGGAGTGGACCGGCTGGTGGGAGATGTATTTGTATTTTATAATTTTGTTCCAAATGCCTGGTGCCATCAGAATTCACCAAAGTGTATTCACCGAGAAAGCATGGTAGAAGAGGTGCAAGTTCCTCAGGCCCCATCCACCTAGTGCTTTTGGCTTTGAGAGGATCTCCCACCCACATAGATGGACGTCTCTGTTTTGTTTGATGCCATTCCAGAGGAAGCAAAAAATCCACTGGCGAAGATTCTTTAACACAGATTGAGGGATGTGTGCCAGAGCCATCCAATAAACCGGAAGGATTTCCAGCACTGCCTTGATCAATATGTGTCTGCCACCCATAGTTAAACATCTATTACACCAGAGTAGAATTATGCGCTCGAACTTTTCCATTAACCATCTCCAGTCCTTGGCTTTGTAGCTTGAGGGTTTGATATAGTAACCAAGGTAGTTGAAGCCATCCACCAGATATCGATAATCAATGCCGAAAAGAGTCTTTAGCTCTGACAGGAAAATGTCCCTCGCGCATGTGGCCAAGAAGGTTGACTTCTAAAAATTGATTTTTAGACCTGAAACATAGCAGAAATTGTTAAGCACATTAAAAATTTCTATCCATTCAGACATGGAGGCCGAAGTCATAATAATCACGTCATCTATGAATAGTAGATGCATAATCTGAGTCAGTCTAGAAGCTCTGATTCCTGTGATTTTTCCAGCAGATTGACTTCTCTTTAACAAGATACTGAGACTTTCTAAGACCAGGATGAAAAGGAGGGGTGAGAGGGGGATCCCTGATGGAGCCCTCTTTCACTGTGGAAGGATTTGGAAGCCTCGCCATTGATTAAAACCGCCAGGGTGTCTGAGGTTATGCAGCCCATCATCCAATTTGTAGTGACAGCCCCAAATCCACATTGGAATAGGATGAGATGTAAGAAGTTCCAGTTTATACAGTCAAAGGCCTTTTTGAGGTCCAGTTTTAGGAGGATGGCTGGTAATTTTTTTGTCTTAATGCTGTGTAAACACTCTTGTGATGTTCCTATAGCATCTAGGATTTGTCTTCCCTTGAGAAAACCAAGATGCTCCTTTTCCAGAGCCCGAGAGAGAATAGGGCGGATTCTGTTAGCAATGATCTTTGTTATAATCTTGTAGCTAAGATTACATAGCGAGATCGATCGGTAGTCCGACAAATGTCGGGGGTGATTTTGTTTTGGAATCAGGTCGATAAAAGTATTGTTTATTTTCTTGTTGACCAACCCTCTGATCCTCGAATCCTCGGTAGCCTCCAACAGATCTTGTCCCATTAAGTCGAAATAGTGGAGGTAGAGTTCCACTGCCCATCCTTTGGGACCGGGACTTTTTTCTTTTGTAAAGCCTTTTAATACCTCAAAGATTTATTCTTTTGTACAGGGGGCGTCCAGTGCTCTCGCTTCCTCATCAATGACCATCTGTGGGAAAAGTTGGGCGGTTTCAATCTGATCATGTAGGGAGATGTGCAAGTCTTCTTAGTAAAAAGACTTGAAATGATTGTGTGTCGCTTACTTTATGTCTTAAGTCCTGTGTAAAATGCTCCCATCCTCTTCCTCTAAATCCCAAATGAGTTTTTTATTCCTGCGGTGGCTGGCATAGCGGTGGAAAAATCGGGTGTTGTTGTCTCCACTAGAGAGCCAAAGCGCTCTACTTTTCAGCAACCATCTGTCCTCTTCTGCCCGGAGAATGAGTGCTCGGTCAACCTCTAATAGATGTAAATTAGCTTTGAGTTCTGTCTGTTGGTTGGTCCAAGCCTTGTGCCTGAGTAAAAGAGATAAACGTTGTTTGAGTCTGTTCAGTTTGGTTGTGTCTTGAGCTTTTTTCCTCTTGAGCCAGTTGATTGAATTTGCCTTCAGACAGTTGAGTTTTCTAACCAAAGTACCCTGTGCATCCCCAGGTAGTGTGTGGGACGAGTCGGACCAGACCGATCTAATGATCAGATTGAAGGCGGGCTCCAGCAGCTAGGCCGTGTTGAATTTGAAGGGATAACTAGACCCCAACTTCCCTTTTCCAATCTGTAGGCAGTGGGAACATGATCGGAAAGGTAAGGCAGATCAATCCAGGCCCGGGTCATGCGAGAAGGTGTAAGAAGATCTTCTGAAATCAAGAAATAGTTGAGGCATTTTTCAATACCGGAGGAGCCCGTTCTCCCATTACACCGAGTAGGAAAAAGTTCTGTCGGTTCCAGATCCACTAGAGCATTTTTTGTAAAGAGAGATTTGAAGAAAGTCGCTAGTGGGTCCAACTTTTCCCTGTCTCCCCAAATCTCCTTGGAGATGAGAGTCAGATTCAAATATTTGGCTATGATAAGGTCGTTTATGGCTAGTAGGCCAAGGCAGTTGAGCTTCTCCCAAAATAGTCTGCAGTCTAGGCAAGGGCCATAAGTGTTGAGCAGGGTCAGGGAGGTGTTAAGTTCCAAATAGGTATCGGCTAAAAGAATCCCACCAGGACTAAGCACCGGAGTAAAATCAAAGTAATTTGGATCCCAGGCGGCCAGGAGTCTGCGTGAGTTTCCAATAGAGCTAGCCACACATACCATCTAGTCAGGTCAGAGAGAGAATAGGAAATTCCTAGTAGCTTCAGCATCCACTATTGTTTCTTGTAGAAAAATAACCGACGATCGGATCTTGTCAAGGAGACGTCTCAAGGAGGCTAGTTTCGGGAGTCCTCCAACCCCTCTGATGTTGAGGGAGATAAGAATCATGATTTTTCCCAAGCTTGGGATTTTAATCCTCTAAGTTCCCTTGTAGTTTGATCAATAATGTGAGAGGCTGAGCTTGAAGCCTATGCGGTTGCCTTTTTCTGCGCACTACGAGTTTTGAGTGGCGAAAGCTCAGAGCCCAGTCCTCTGGACCAAGTGGGGGTTGTCACAGGTTGCTCTTTCACTCTCGAGGTCGATGGTATATTACCAATGGAGGTCGAGGGTGGGATGAGCAGTTTTCTGAGGTATAGCGGAATGGGGAGGGAATCAAAAGGTAGAGGGGATGCAGGTGTAGTGGTAATGAGCAAATGGTCCAAATCCCGTGCCAAAAGAGGTTGTTCAGAGTATCCAGGGGGAGGGGTGGGATCACATTTCGGGAGAGCGGAGTCAGCAGGAGGCTATGAAATAGTGGAGTCGTTGAGGGGGGAGGGGCTATTCGAGGGGGGTGGAGAGTGGGCTAGTAGCCTTGGGACAAGCCCAGGAGGATCTAGTGGCGGATTTGGGGATGCCAGAGCGTCTAGATGAGCAGGGATAAAGGGAGAAGGTGGAGTGTTTGACGGGTCATCAGAGGAGTCTGGCTGCAGAGAGGTTGATGCCTGCGAATTTATCATGAGTCTCTCCCAGGAGGAGAGAGTGTTGTAAAGCGCGGGACAAAAAAACTTGATCTTACTCACCAGTGTGTCGTCTTGTAATGCAGGGCTCAAATCTCACTGATGAAGTGGTGACTCCTCTGCAAAAGCTTCAGGCTGTGTATCGTAACCATCGAAGACAACCTCCTCTGACATATCTATCTCTGGTTCAGTGGGGGGGAACTTGGAGCAATCCCGTCTCAGGTGGCTAGTTCTGTGGCAAAACGAGCATCTAAACGGTATCCCCAGGTAGTCAAGGCGTTGAGCAAAATGAAGGCCTCTCCAGTCAATGTTCAAGACTTCTGGGAGTCCTGCATGGATATCCAATTCGACCATGATCTTGGCCATTCTTCTATCAGATGAAGCCAGCGAGGGTGTGTCCACTTTTAAAAAACGGCCTAAAGATGAACCGATGAGCTCGAGGGCCTGATGGTTCTAGAGTTGTAGTGGAAGGCCTGGTAGAAGGACCCAGAGGTACCTGTAGGAAAAATGTTCAATGGATGGATTAAAGCTGAGCCTCCATATCTTAAGCATGAGGCTTCCACCGCCAACAACCCAAAACTTATCCAGAACACAGACAAAATCCTCAGGTGTCTTGAAAATGAAGCCAATCCATCCATGTTGGAGATAAAGTACCTTGGGGAGATATCCTAGAAGAGGCTTCCAGGAGTCTGTAATCCAATCTTCCAAGCACAGATTGCATTTGTTCTGTAGGCTAGCCTACCAACCAGGGCACAGAGTGCCAGGTTGCAGGCTTCATAAAGTCCTACATCCATGCCCAAGACAAGTTTAGGATGTGAATTTTTTGGTTTCCAGACCCTCTGTGGCTTTTTGAGGTTGGTGTTATGAAGGGGTCGGCTAGAAGGGATGCTAGTCTTTTGTAGGTTCCCACGTCTCCTATTGTAAGCACATGACTTTAGAGGATCTATCTCAGATATCGGCTTCAGTAAAGTGTCTCCTGAGACAGGTGTGTGGAGAGGAGAGCCAGAAGCAGGAGTCCTGGAGATCGATGTGCGCTTTTCTTTCCGGTAATGGTTGTTGATCATATCATCTATAGAGGCAATGATGTCCGAATGGTCCCATGGGTCCCCATTCTGCCCTTCAGTGGAGTCCGTGTTCAAGGTCTCCATGTGAGTGACTACATATTCCCCGGGAGTATAGTCTGGTGTCTGTAGTGGGAGTAGAGACAGGGATAACTTGACAGAAACAGGAGGGACCCTGCTAGTTCCAAGAAAGTGGTCGGGGCTAATGCGAAGACAGAGAGTAGAAGGTTACCAAATAGTAACATAGACAACAGATCCCCGAGTGTAAAGTCTGTTGTCTGTAGTGGGAGTAGAAGACAGGAAATAACCTGACATAAACAGGAGGGGCCCTGCCAGTTCCAAGAAGAAGGTTGAGTCTAATACGAAGACTGAGAGAAGAAGGTAACCAAGTAGTAAAACCATGGGTGAGATGCTAGAAAAGGGAGAGTCAGTAGGCCGAGGCTAAGAGAAAAAACTATCTATCCTGACCAAAAACTAGATGTCTGGGTCCGACCTTGTCAATCCATCCAAGGTGCATTCCATTTAATCAGAAGGCTAAAGAGTCCACCAAGCCAGTGCCTCCATGTTCAGATTCAAAGGGTTGTAACGCCCGCCCAATCTGGTGCCTCCATTTTTCAAACCAGTCATTCGCGCCTCACCTCCGAGCGTTGCCCCTGGAAAATATCCATATAAACACTAAATTATTCTCTTACAAAATAACTTATATCTCATGTATTATCCATTCAACAATATTTTATGAAAAAGAAAGCGTGTGTGTAGAATAACCTCTATGTCTTATATTAAGATATAAATTTATGTGTTAACCTAAAGTGTTGCTCACTGAAGTATTTTATGAAAAAAGAAAGCGTGTATGTAGAATAACCTCTATGTCTTATATTAAGATATAAATTAATGTGTTAACCTAAGGTGTTGCTCACTGGACTAAATATTAGTATATAGAATAACTTCTATCTCATCTATTATCCATTCAACATAATTGGTATTTTATGGAAAAAGAAAGTTTGTACGTAGAATAACCTCTATCTCTTATATTAAGATATGGATTAATATCTCAAATATTAATGTTTATGCAAAAATATGCAAAACTAAAACGTGTATATAGATATAGCCCTTTTAATTTAATAAATTAGATTTAAGCAACAAATGAAAAAATAAAAAATGTGTATAGATATAACCTCTAAAATTTAATAAAAATAAATTAGATTTAATAAACACATCCAATTAAATTGAGATTGTAATTAAATCTTCAAAGCATTGTTACTGAAGATCGAGATTATCAAACCTTGCATTAAGCATTCAAGCATATGTTATGGAGGCATGTGAGGAGGTTATGCTCAACAACGTATTGTAATTAATACAGATGCCTTATTCTAATTTGTGCTCCGGTGTCATAACCAAAACTTTCATAATCATAGTGTTTACTGCACATTAAAACCAATCGGACATGACATTTTTGACATATGAAAATTCTCAGCATATTCTTTGTCCAACAACGACATGGTAATTGGAGAGGATTTTTTTTTTTAATTTCTTCTAAGTTGATGTAAGGTTGAGGTTTTTCAACTCAAGGTAGACCTTTAGAATTCTATTCAATGAGAATTTTATGAAGCTAAAATTAACAAGACTGTGTGACAGTGCAATAATCCCTGCCAACGAGGTTAGAAAGAAAACTGTGGAAAATGGGGTCGAATTGTAAATGAAACGGTGTTGGGTGCAAAATGTATATCATGGAAATGTTGTGTGCAACATGTATATCACGGAAGATGGGGCAAAAGAAAAGGAGGGTTGGCAAGCAGAGCACCATCTATTTTTGGAAAGTATATAACACACCTAGTTTTTTTGAAAGTATATAACAAAGTAAAAATTTGCTTACAGTGGAAGAATAAATTTGGAAATTTAAATGTTTTTTCCATATGGACTAGTAAAAGATAAAAATATATGATGACATAAAATTAATAGGAGATAAGAAATATAAAAATTTAATTGCATTTGTGAACATGGGGTATAAGTAAATGATGGTTGCATTGTTGAGTAAATGCATTTGCCATACAGACTGTTGAAGGATAAGAATAAAAGTCTTTAACATATTAAAAATTAAATGCATTTGTCATACAAAGTGGGGAAAGATAAGAATAGAGTATGTAACATGTAAAAATTTAAATGCATTTTTATTTGAAATCTGTCAAAAAATAAAAGTTTGTTACATACTACTCGAAATTTTGAAATATACAAAAAAATTAAAGTCTATTACAGATAAACCGGAATTTCAATGTGTTTGTCATGTAGACTGGGATTGGGGCTCCCGCAGACCATTAGAGAAATATGTACAAGAAACAAGATTGTGGAAAGAAGATGTGCAATAGATGCAAAAGAAAATAAATGGAAAGGTATAAGTGTTTGCCTATATATCTATATTTAAGAAATTGGAATAAATGGGTTAATAAACAAAGAAGGATGTGATAAGTAAACTTACAGTGAGGGTACATATGAGCCCTTTGTCTATTTTCTTGCGGCTTCCATTTCATTGATGTCACCGAGGACTGCGATTTCAAGGATGTCCTCCAGGGCTGCTGGAATGCTGGAAACTGTCTGTTGCCTTTCATTGGCGGTCTGTTTCAATTGCCTTTTGAGCCATTCTTCAATGTAGCCTCTCATTGGGGCGATGTTGATCTCATTCCATATTTTTATGTTGAAAAGATCGTTTTCTAATGCTCGGAAGTCGATAGAGAGATTAGAGAGAGCCTGATGAATTTCATCATTCTGTATTGCATATTTGACTAGCTAGTCGTGGACGTGAGCTTGATCAAATTGAAGGATTTTGTAAAACTTTTGCAGAGACAAGGTCTTAAACATAGAAACCTGTTTATCGAACTCTTGCCTGGTTAAGGGCAAGGAGTTTGCGATTAAGTGGAGGTCTTGGAAATCGTAGGTTTTCCCGGCTAAGTCTATATTTGACAATTTTGTGAATAATATATCTTTCTTTGATATGGCTTGTTCACATGACTGAACAATGAGATGCAGGTTCTTTACTTTTTCTTTCCAACATCCATTCAATTGGCCGATGCATTTTTTGGATGGAAGATCTTCTTCTCTTCTTTTTGTTTCTGTCATATTGTTGACAATCTTGCCAAAATGGATGACCGTTTTTGAAAATAATTTTTCTTCATCTTTTAATTCGGCCTGGAAAAGCTGGAGAAAGCTATGTGCCCTGGTTCCAAGGGAAGTGATGGTTTGTGATATTTTCCACACCTCGGTAACCAATTCCACTCTTTTTTTTATATTGTTCTCCACATATCCTTTACAGAATGCGAGCAACTGGAGGATGATTTTACATTGGGTGCAAGGGTACCAGGCATGGCTATTGCCAAAGGATCGATAAACAATGGCATAGGAATGAAAGCATCTTCGAATTCCTTGATTCGTTCCTTCAGTCTGGCATTCTCGGTCTCGATGCCTCCAACGGAATCATGAAGTGCTTCTACGGTCGCGGTGTGAAGTTGACATATTTGGGAAGGCCGCATGTTGGCAACGTCAATCTCTGAACGAGATTTTCCTTTCTTATTTTTAACATTTTTTTCCTGAATTTCATTTTTTTGTTCCGGCTATCAAAAACAACGCTTTGGAACACGAAGGATTCATCTTCGTCAAAATTTTTGGTAAAGGATGTGTCCATTAGATGGATATGGTGGATGGCATCTCTGGGATGATTAAGGAATCAGATCATGGTATCCAGATCAGTGTCAAGTTCCATGTTCTCACTCTGGATTTCCGGCTCTTCCGCCCGCTCCACATTTTTTTTTCTCTTCTTCTCTACTGGAAGCTTGGGAGAACTATCAATTTTAGACTGAGGAGGGTCATTATCTGCTCCTCTGTTTGAAGAAATTTGGGTTTCTTTGTTGCTGTGATGGGCCATTGGAGCGATGCTCTGAGATGTCATACATTTTGGAGTGGTATTTGCAGATTGAACACTGTTATGCGTGTACAATTTAGTGCAGCTTTGCACTGTCTCTACCTCATCGACATCAGTGTAACAACCAAATAATTCTAAACATCATTAAGTTTCCTAAGCAATTTATTTCATAAACTGAAACAAAACTTCATAGCATGATATTGTTTTTTTTTATTTTTTATAACAGCGACTTCAGTAACTTAGATTTATCAATAACTACTGAATTCATGGCAGAATGAAATGAATGCATAACTTAACAAGTATCTGGTTCTGATGATAACTTTTGTTGTCTCTTTGCCTTGTTGTTTCCTTCCTGCTACCTGATACATAGATCAACCTTGCCACAAACAAGAAAATAACTGCCCAAACCTACTGTCCTCCCTGCCAACTAGGAAAACTACCTAGCTCTAGAATATCTATGGATATCCTGGCCCCCATGCCCAAAACCTCCAACAACTCGGTGCCTCAACTGATCAAAAGTCACAACCAGAAACTCTTTGCTCGTAGCAAATCCAACCGTCCTCATAATCCCTCCTTTGTCCAATGATCCCCACGTAAACCTTCCTCCCTCCCTTATTCCTCCTTCCCGACTCATGCAATTACTTCTCCAACCACCCCTGTGCCTGTCCCTTCTCTTTCCTTTAATGTTTTATCATCTCAGGATTCCTAGGCTCCCTTTCTGCATACGCAACCATTTTATAACATTTTTCATTGATCTTTTAAATTTACTTCTCAGGTCATTAAATGTGATCTGTAGTTAGAGTATTACTTAGTTAACCACAATTATTTTCTTTAATTAATTTTACTTTATAATCTTTAATCATTTATCCAACTAGGGTCGTTACATACACCCACCCTTCAAGAAACTTTGTCCCGAAGTTAAGGTATCTGATGGTACAAAGGAAAAGAGCATGGTTCCCACATTCACAGCAAGTAACTGACATTATCAGTAAGCAAGTCAAGAAAGTTCATACATACTAGTGTATATGTACAAGAAATGCATGTGTAGCTAGTACATGCAAATCTCGTGCATGTACTAATAATCAAGACTGTCATCCTTTAGTAATTTATATATGCATTCAATCCAGTCAGCAAGACTAGTCTTTTATAAAAGACAACAATCAATCAATTGTGTGAGAAATCCTTTAATTACAATTATCTAGTTTAATGATTTATTTTAAACAACTGTGGTTTAGTTACGTAATAACGAATATTCATATATACACATTTCTCTTCATCAAATTCCACCCCATGACAGATCTCCATATTGTCTCAACTATTACTACTCATCCTTCCTCCCTAACCTACTTCCATCTCCATTCCTATCCTTCCTCTGCTAGACTATCTTGGAGCATCAACTATATTGACCTAACTCCAAATAGAACCCGTAAGT